>JAVTVY010041532.1:0-19202 GCA_036873755.1 Hanleya hanleyi | reverse complement strand
CCGGGCTGGGAAGTCTTTGCTCAGGGATTAAAAGACATACACACCCCTCAAGAATTGGTAGGGAATCCTAACCGTTGGGCCTTTATGCAGCAACCGACCCGACACCAACCATCACCTCCACCCTCCTCCGCCTCCTCTTCTTGGGACTCCATGCCACCGCCGCCGCCGTCCAAAATACCACAACCACGACGGGGACGTACCCGATCTAAGTCACTGCGACGATCACAACGCCGAGGTAAGGCGCCCAAGGCCTGGGGGGGGGCCCTTACTGGGAACCCTACTAATAACTCCTATAAAAACCCGGTGCAGAAGCCAGAACAACTCAGTCGTCATGTTTTACCTGACGTTGCCCAGTAATAGTTCACTCGAAGTGTTTCCTGACAACACCTTGACCAAGTATGTCACTCAGTTACCACAACCGTTACATTTACCTGGACGGTGGGAATGTGGACTGGTGGGTATTCAATACCCTTACTCATGGTACAACGTACAAGACCAAGAAGTATGGTACGAAGTGACCTACCAAGGTAAAGTCTACAAACTGACTCTCCCCGAAGGCCAATACGATACGCCCCAGAAGTTCAAAGAGGGTCTGATGACCGTGTTGGAGTACAAGGCTCTACGGGAGAGCACGAATAATGCAAGACCCCAGAAAGCCTTTCCCTTCAAGAAACACGTGGTCTTCGATGTCAACGTACACAACGACAAGAGCTGTATCATGCTGAGCCCTAACGTGGCTGTGAAACTCAGTCCTACACTACAGCAAATGTTACGGCTGCCTGACAGCGTCTACACGGGTCCCACCATTGACAACGGTACCATTTTGATGGATATGAAAGTAGGTATGTACGGACTCTACGTCTACTCGGACGCAGTGGACAGCCATATTGTGGGTGATGTAAACACACCTCTGTTACGGGTGGTGCCCATTAGCAAGACGTATGGCGATCAAGTCAACCAGAGTTTCAACCATATAATCTACCTGCCCGTACGACATACCGATATCAACACGATCACGGTGGATATAAGAGATGACACGGGACGCCCGATCGCATTCGAACGAGGAAAAGTGGTGCTGACACTTCATTTCCGACAAGTCCGCTCTCCTCACTTCGTATAATGTACGTGCCTTACCAGTGCCATACGCCCAGCTATGCCGACTACTACAAGAAACAAACGGGAGGAGGCTTGCCCATGTTTAACGGTGCACGCATGCAACGAGGTCACGGATTGGGGAACATACTGGGCAGCATTGTGAAAACGTTTTTACCCTTGGTGACACGGGGTGTCAAAGCGGTGGGGAAACAAGCGGTACGCAGTGGATTGCGCGTGGCCGGTGATGTGATGGGAGGCACAGCACCCCGACAAGCCTTCAAACGACGGGCTAAAGAAGCCGGCGGCGTCTTGATCGCCAAAACCCTTAAAAGACAAACTCCCACACAGCGAAGAGTCATTCGACGTCCAACACGCCGACGACGCACACACCAGAGGACTAAGACCAGGACGAAGAAGAAGAAGAGGAGTAGTAGTAGTAGTAGTAGGAGAGACATCTTCGCATAATGGCATTCATTCACTCCGAGTCGTGTCCGTCTACCAACAGTGAATTGGATTTGTGGACTATTCCACGTGGAATTTACCATTGAAAACAAAGATACGGCCTACCTGGATTTAGCCCACACGTACTTGTACGTGAAAGCCAAAATAATGGACAACGACGGGACGCCCATAGCGGACGATGCGGTAGTAGGCCCGGTGAATCTTTGGCTGCACTCCATGTTCCAACAGGTGGATATAGGTCTGAACGATAAACTCATCAGTACGTCCACCAATACGTACCCGTACCGAGCCTACATGGAGACGCTGTTGTCGTACGGCAGTGATGCCAAAAAATCACACTTACAAGCTGAGCTGTACTTCAAGGATACACCCGGAGTCATGAACAGCCTGCTCGGTGCCAATAATGGGTTCGTCACACGCAAAAGAATGGCAGCCCAAAGCAAGTCCATCGATATGATGGGACGACTGCACGCCGATCTGTTCCTGCAAGACCGCTACATGATGAACGGAGTATCCATCAAGATCAAGTTGATCCGTTCCTTACCCGCGTTCGCCTTAATGGGCGGTGGAGTCGGGGGTGTCAATTACAACATCGTCATTGAAGATGCAGCCCTGTTTGTCCGTACGGTAGATTTGCAACAGGGCGTGTTGCTGAGTCACATGGAAGCCTTATCGAAAAACCAGCCCTGTACCCCATCCGACGCGTACAGACCAAGGTGTTCTCTGTGCCAGCAGGTACGATGATGGCCAACCGTGAAAATTTATTTCTAGGGGATCTTCCTAAACGTCTTACCCTGGCGTGTGTGACCAACACCACTTTCAATGGAAATTGGGCTGAGAATCCGTTCAACTTTGAACATTTCAACCTCAACTTTGTGGCACTGCACGTGGCCGGCCATCAAATTCCAGCCCGTCCATTACAACCGGACTTTACTAACAAAAACTATGTGCGGACCTAACTGAACCTGTTTACAGCCACAGGACAAAACAACCAGGACGAAGGCAATACCATCAGTCGAGACGACTTTAGCCGTGGGTACACATTGTTCGCCTTTGACCTCACCCCCACCTTGGAACACGATCATCAACTGGCTTTGCTGAAGAAAGGAAACCTACGGTTGGAACTGCGTTTCGCCGTCCCTCTAGCCAACACGATTAACGTGATTTGCTACGCCGAGTTTGATAACGTCATCAGCGTGGATCAGCAAAGAAACGTGCTGTGTGACTACGCCAGCTAGAGTCATCATGGATACAGAGCAGCTGATGGGCATACTCCAGCGAGATCCGAAGATCCCCTTTCGAGGTGTGTTTCCACGCAATGTGTTTCCCACCCACTCTTCCACTCCAGCAGCCTACATCCTGAATGGATGGCGAATACTTTGATTCCTACGGACTTGCACCCCTACATGCCGATTTGGTGAAATTCATGGACGTCTCTACTACAAAGTGGCGTTGGAATACTCAAAGATTACAAGGACCCTTGAGTAGTGTGTGCGGACAGTACTGTGTGTTTTATCTCACTCACCGGAGTAGAGGACATTCTATGCCCACCATCGTACACATGTTTGATGATTATTGTCAAGCCGAAGACCGTGATGTCCTCGTCTATGACTGGACGGCCTCTCGTTTTAATGTGCATGCTCCATTTATCTGGTTAACTTAAAAATGCACTGCGCGCGCAGGCCACTTGTTTATTATCACGTTATTGTTATGACGTTGTTGTTCTGACGTTCATTGATGTTGAATAAAAGATGAAAAAACACAAAAAAATGATTTGACTTTCTCTTTTTTATTTAAGTCAACAAGAAGGGTTACTGAATAGGTACAAATAGAATACAGGGTACAAATAGTAGGGTTAAGGTACAAAAAAAGTTCTGTCAGGAGTAGGATTCGAACCTACGACAGCATTCGCCGACCAGCACTTAATACCGGCGCCTTAGACCACTCGGCCATCCTGACTTTTACATTTGTGTATCAACAATTATAGTTCGACATTGTTCACAAGTCCAAGTAAGTGGTGCTCACACCGTCGGCCAACACTTTTCGTTTCGGGTAAAAGAAAGTAAAGGCGTCTCGTTGCTGAATGTACGTCCGCATCTGGTGATCCACCACCCGAAATCCTCGGTTAGTACCACTCGCACTGGCCTGGCTTTGCAGCACGTTCAAGTACAAGGCTTTGTCGATGTTGGGATCGCGCCGGCTCACCCCTTTGCAGCTAAACTTATTTTCCTCTCCTCCTCCTCCTCCTCCGTCTCCTCCGTAACAGTAATACGTCTTGGAGGAGAGACCAATCATAGCATCCCCACTCCACTCCAGCTTGAACAGGCCCGGTGTACGCTTATCGTACTGGTAATGGTCACGTCGAGGTAGCCACTGGTCGCGTTCCGCTTCATACTGGGTACGTAACTCCGGTTTCACCAGGGACTCCCAATCCGCATTAGAGACGGCCATGTAGGCCGAGTCGGTATCCATCTCCATGAGTTGTCAGTCTGATGGATTAAAATACACACCCATGAAATCATAGAGAAACTGCAGCATCCTCAGCTTGGCCACCTGATATACCATACATCCAATCTGCAGGGGTAGGTTGTAACGGATAGTCTTCTTGGCTGAAGTGACTTCATAGGTGTCGTCATTGATGACCTCCACGGATCGAAACAGAGGAGAATTCACTTTTTGCGGGCTTGGGCAGTAGTACAAATGTTCACGTTGACGTGCTTATCCTGGTTCGTAACTGTTTTTCCGTAATAACCATTGCCAGTCAACTTCCAACATTCACCGATGATGGCCTCACTCGGGTATTCATCACCTTGACGACGGGCCGACGTGACGATGTCGGCATTCTCCGCAAAACAAGCGTCGGGTACGTACTGTATCACTTGATATATTTGGGTAATTTCCAAACCGTGGTTCATGTACCACTGCAGTAAGGGCGTGCCCAGCAAGATTTTCTCGGCCCACATACTACCAATCAACATCCGTCGAGGTTGAGGCAAACACTCGTGTTGCTCCGCATAGGTCCTCATGGTGTCCCCAATATCAGCCCGACCCACCAGCGTGTTCTTAAAGATGGGAGGGCACTGGGCGAAGAGAGGCTCGAGAGTGTCGGGAACATGCAAATCACATTCGACAAAGCCGTAGAGGTCCCCCGAACGAATGGCGTCCAACATCTGTGGCAGACTCAGAAGTCGCCGACGACTCAAGGGGCACTCACGCTCTTTTAGGAAACGTCGTAAATGGGGCAGGGCCTGGCACATCGTGTGAAATTCACACTCCCACATTTCAATCAGATGGTATCCTCTCTCTTTCACATAATCACCGTTCGCCACCACTTCTTCCCGTAATTCTTGCGGTGTTTTTCCACGTCGCTCGTTGAAGCGTCCAGCGCTGAAATGGCATTCGTGGCCGTGCCAATAGCAACCGTAAAATTGGAATACGGTGGGTGTGCTACCCACCAGGGCAAACCCATCAACGGGAAGTCGACGATCTCCTATGCGCTTCTCTGTGGCGTTGGTCTGGTGTCGTATATAAATTGCCCGTCGATAGGCTTCCCAATCCAACCACTGATCAGCCAGATGCTTGTAGGGTGTACGTTGCGGTGTAAAATGCCGATCTTCCGCCAACCAACGTGTATAATGGCCACTGGGCATAGGTTGGGCCAGCGACCACAGGTACAAGGCATTCGCATCGAAACCGATGATCTTAGCACAGGGTTTTCCACTGGGGAGAGTAGTGACGTCCTTCTCGTGATAACGGTGAAAAATAAGACTCGGGCCGCCCACAATGTTCTGCTTTAGACAATCATGCATGTCTGCATCTTTTTGCTGTATCAGCGAGAAGTACGTAGCACACTCTTGAAAAAGATGGCGAAGCGCCAGACCCGGTAAACTCAAGCACTCCTTGAAGATGTCGACGTGCATTTGGCGACGAAAGAGTTGCACCATTTTCTCGGCCGCTTCCAGGAAAGGAACCACATCTAGGTTATTATACCATATCAGGAAATCTCGCAAGGTCTGCATATGTTCATCGTTCCATACCTGCTGTAGTTCCCGGTACGTGTCTTCCGGACATTCCACTTGCTTCAAATCATCAAAGAAGGCGTGCCGGGGTGGCAACTGTGTTTCCTGCAAACGGTCGAGCGATGATATATACGTGTAAGGGAACCTCCCTTTGGTTTGTGCACAGTTATAGGCCTTGACCCACTGATCATAGCTACAATTAGGAGCTAAGTAGTTCCGTACATCCAGGAAATGCAGTGATGTGGTAGTGAGGGCCATATGATTATTGATCTTCTTGATCACGGACTTGAGGGTATTCGACTGGGCCAAGTAGGGGTAAAGAAATTCTTTCACCATGTTCAAATCATAACGTCCCGAATTGAAACCTAGCACCGGTAACTGACCTAGATATTGTAGGAAGCGCACTTTCAATTTCTCCGCATACGGTTTCGGTAAAGGCACATCCTGCGACTGCAGAGGCTGCGACTGCAGGGGCTCGGGCTCCGACTCGGACTCGGACTCTTCATCGTCACTAAACGCTACACCCGGTATAGGAATACGATCGCTCAGCTGGTCCAGTACGTCCTGGAACTTGGACACCAATAGTTCTGTACTAGCCGCACTGACTTGCTCTAAATACTCCATCATGCGGGTGATCAACTCATGGGATTCCCCCGTGGACACGAAACACACCGGAGCAGCGTCATAGCCAGGTACGTTGCTGGAAATACTGACACTCAGAGGAATATGGCGCTGCGTCCACTGCGCTTTCGCTGAAAACATGTCCATGGGCTCCAACAGGGCCTCAAAATCGTAACACGCCCGGTAGGGAAAATAACGATCCGCCTCCGGTATCATCACACCCTCATCGGCCAGTTCCTGGAAAATAGTAGGCGTATTATGATACACTCCACCCGGATATACTCGCTTGACACTGTTGTCACAGATTTTCTCGTGGCGATGTAAGTCGTAAGACTTTTTAAACACGCGATGGCATTGGGCACAACTGAAAGACTGAGCGTACTGGCTCATATTGTAGATGAGCGAAAAATGACTCACGCCATTGTCGTCGAACACATTGACTTTCATCGTAGCAGCATACCGTTCTGTTGAACGACGAACCAATTCAGCCACAAATGTATCCTCCTCCTCGCATCGTAATCGGTATACAAAGATATTGATGTTGAACAGTGTTTCCACGTCATCCAATTTCTTGAACGGCACTCCACGGAAGTGCCGCTTATCCAAGTCTTGCTGCTGTAAATACTGTTCCCAATAGTCATTGGCCACTCTGTCACAACCCTGGGGGTTACACTCGTCCACATGCACGGCCAAACACCGAAACAGACATTTCCGGTCTTTGTAGGGCCCATTTCTCCCTCCTGTTAATGCATGCAGGCCGGGTCGATGAAGCAACCACGGGGGTAGTAGTACAGGAGCACCGATAGGATGATTTCTCATTTTCGTGACGAAAAATGTGACGTTGGTCACCATTTCCACAAGCCATTGGGTATTGGGGCGTTGCAACCGGGCCCATTCCAATGGATCCAACGTAGTCAATTGGTCGATGAGTGGCTCCAGAGAAATCGCATCCGTCACCGTGAACGGCTGATCAAACACATAGGCATTATTGCTGGGATAATAATACCGCACCTGATCCGTCTCCTTGTGCCGTAAAATGTACCCGAATGTCATATTCAACTTGAACGCTGTCACCTGATCTGCGAAAATGTTCTCGGCATAGGTAGACAGATACGTGAGGTCCTGCAGCCGAAAGTTATACAAGTCCAATAGACGACGGTCACGGTGAAAACAATGGCGTAGGGTAGCCCAGTGACGTTGATAAATGTCCCTGACACGCTCGTCTTCAGGCAAGACTTCAACCGGAGGTGCTGCTGGGTCCCAGGGAAAATCTTCTCCACGTCTCATGCTTTTCGTCTCATACAAGCGGATAGGCAAGCAGACAGACAGGCAAGGCTGGCAGGCGGATCAGGTCAGGTAAGTCAGATTGCAATCAATACACCCCTACCCTAAAAATCGACTCCTTTTATACGTTTTTCTACAATCCGCCATCTTAAACCCACCACCCACCACCCACCCACGCCGCCATCTTAAACCCACCACCCACCACCCACCCACAGCCGCCATCTTAAACCCACCACCCACCACCCACCACCCACCCACAGCCGCCATCTTAATCCACCACCCACCACCCACCCAGCCGCCATCTTAAACCCACCACCCACCCACGCCGCCATCTTAAACCCACCACCCACCACCCACCCACGCCGCCATCTTAAACCCACCACCCACCACCCACCCACGCCGCCATCTTAAACCCACCACCCACCACCCACCCACGCGGCCGCCACCTTAAACCCACCACCCACCACCCACCCACAGCCGCCATCTTAAACCCACCACCCACCACCCACCCACGCCGCCATCTTAAACCCACCACCCACCACCCACCCATCCACCAAACACACCACGTGACATCAATACTCGCTTCTGATTGGATGAAACATGACGTCACGAAGGTCATATGCAAATTTCTGAGGTCAATAGGGTCTGTCTGACGCTTTGTATACTACTGATGTCCGAGAGAGCTCTAAAGAGGTTTTTGGAGAAGCGGCAATTGAAAGTGCCATCAGGGGACAGTAACTTCACTGCAGTTCTTCTGTCAGATAGCAAGGGTTCATCTTTAAAAAGAGTCTATGAAGAGAATCAGCTGTGTTTAGAATTTCTTTGTGTTAGAGGGGGCACAGCAGCTGTTTGTGTTGACCTCCTGGAACAGAAGTTGTCTGATATTGTAGCTAAATATAGTAAACCAGTTTTTGTTTATGTTTGGGTAGGCACTTGTGATATTACATCAAAAGTGTCACGTGGCCGGATTGATGTTCGAAAGTGGGGAGATAGGACTCCAGATGGAATTTATGAACAGTATTGTAGGGCACGGGATAGTGTTCTCGCCAGTGGTGGGCGCATTAAAATCATGGGGCTTCCAGTCTATTCAGTAGCTATTTACAACAGTTTTCGAGGATTTTCCCGCATCTGGTCAGTGATCGACATCTGATTTGGAAGTTCAGAGACAGATTTCAGTCATTAACACAAAGATGGTTGAGCTAAACAATAACCTTGGTTGCAGCACCCTTAAGTTTAATGCTGATCTAGTGAAGAGGAAAAGGGGGAAAAACACTTTGAATTTTCAACTTCTTTATGATGGTTTGCATCCTGGTGAGCTATTGGCACGTAAGTGGTTGAGAAGATTACTGCTTGATATCATCACTGAGTGTTTTACACGGCAGACTGATATCATTTCCATTGATCAGCAGGAATTTGTAGCTTTTGAGTATGATGAACAACGGAAGTGGGGGTTGTCCCAGTGAGGCTGGTGGGGGAGAATCTACTGCCAGTAGTGGTTTGATGGACATGTTCTCTAAATTGGTGGAAAAGCTTGATAAATCTCAGGAAAAGCTTTCTGAAGGCATGTTGTCATTACAAACGTGTACGAAGGAAGAGTTTAAGGCTTTTAGATTACATTATTCTCAGTCAGGTTTGTCCCCCAGTTATATGGAGGATTCAAGTGACGTTAGGTCTAGTAACTCACAGTCTAGATTAGCTTCCAGTTCTGTGGAACAAACGGGGTATGGAACATTCAGGGGGTGTGTACGAGTCTGGAGAGGACAACAATATTTATATTATTACTGAGTCGTGCCTTCGGGCCTACTATCCAAACACGTGAATCGGTTTTAAACTCTCGTTTATCTCTGATCCTTGTGCATGTCTTGATTGTTAGTCTCAGACCCAACATAAGACTGCCCTGTACGCTAAGTTATGAATACATACTTAGTTTATTAATGACTACGCCACTGACGGTAGTCATCGTCCACAAGACGGTATACATGACCGTATACTGTTCGGACAGTATATATTACCGTATACTGTTAAGATACTACATAAACTGTAGATTTTCTGGTATTGGTAAACGATGCCAGGCAGAAAAATTCTCTGCAAAGACGAAAAACCGCTAGTCGCTAATTCGACACATTTGACACACATGGCCAAAGCCCGTCAAATCAGACAAACTAAAGCATTTGTCACCGCCGATGGGTGTATCTGTAATCGGATACAACCTTGACCGCTGTCAATTGATATAACACTTTGACATGATAACAGTTGAGCATACTGTTTATGGTAAACACACACTGAGTTCTGGGTTAAAACCCTGTGTTTGCTTCGCATTTAGGGCAGCAGCTGGATAAACTATTATCGGTTTTAGCCGGCGCTGTGCCCCCTCAAAGGCTTTGATGTACCTGGTAGCTACACAGCCATACTTTGTTTCACAAGGAAACTATATCAAAAATCTCCCTTGATATTATTATAATAATAATATGAGGTCGACAAATGAGGGGCACTAATTGTGCCGATCATACGCATTTAGTCCAGCTTCAGCTGAACAGATGTAGAATTCTAACACACATATGAATTATTGGCCGACAGCCACTGTGTTATTGCGTCCAGTTGGACGTTTAGAATTCCAACATATCGCTCGAGATTTGCGATACCACTCTAAACAGAGATTTATTCCTCTGTTGTCTTAGACCTCGTTGTCGACTCTATAATAGGTACAAACGTACCGCAAGAGTGTTTTGATACGTGGCAAATTATTACGCTTGCCTCGTAGATCAAAATTTATGATCGATGCGAAGCGATACCATTACACGGTATCCGTGCTGATCGTGTACAACAGTGTACATACACACTTACGGATCTATAGCATCCGAGTTATCAAACTCTACACTGCGTATCTGATATAACTTCAGATATAATACCTGACTGCTATATGTATTTACAAAATGCATGTCTAGGTTTTCCCTGACTACTGTATATACCGAATAAATCGGTTATCACGACTTATATATCACAACCCAATGGAGTTGTTGATATTCCTGGTTTTTGATATTTAAAATATTGAAAAGTATATATATCAGGATTTTCAGTCACCGATACGTTTTGTTATACCTAGAAAATATATCATTTTCTTCTCAGACATTACGCTAAAGGGACCTAAAAAGAGGGGGCGTATACGGTCATACCGTACACAAAATATATGCAAGTTCAGCCCTGTGAGCTTGAGAGGATTCAAGCCAACAAAGGACTGACATGTCCGCCAATTCCAGCCTATAGACTGTCGGCACTGCGGCCAATCGGATTCCCCGATTTACGGCCAATAGACATAAGCGATGTTATACTATTTAACAGTGTCAGCGTCTGTGAGCCCCAGACCTCTACGGTCTCCCAAAGAGTGTACAATCGTACACGGAGCGAAAGGATATACGCTACTGTATATCTGAGATATCTATGATATCTGGCATTTATAATGCCCAGCGGATGATTTTCTGCTAAGGCGAAAGCCGACTGTCGTAAAATCGACAAATTTGACATGTACACAGTACAGGGCAATAGCCCGTCAAATTAATAACAAAGCTACAAGAAGTAACTGAAATATATGAAATATATTCAGTACTTACACAGATTGTCAGCACACCAGATAGCATGTTTGGAAACCCACGATTACGGGTTAACTGAGAATAAATTCAGAAACAGACATACTGAGGGATACCCGCATAGCGGAACGATTCTCCTATTACAATGAAGTAAACTATGCTAGTCACAAGTTACTTCTTGGAGAATGATGGCTAGTAATTCCTATATGGGAATTGACTGGACTTTTGTGGTGTATATAAACATATGCCATCAGTAAAATACTGAGAAGATCTGATCATGTTGATGACATGTTATGATCTGCGTTGAGACTCCCTGACGAGGGTTAATCGCTAATTCGTATATTATGAATTAAAAAAACAACCTGAAACTCTGTTTCTGTAAATATATTTCTACAGAATTTACCCGCAGTTTGATAACTAAGGGCAGGTGTCGGAGTCTGAGCTACAACCATTAATGTACAGGTGTGGCTTACCGGATAGTTTATATTATTATCTCTAAATTGGTGGAAAAGCTTGATAAATCTCAGGAAAAGCTTTCTGAAGGCATGTTGTCATTACAAACGTGTACGAAGGAAGAGTTTAAGGCTTTTAGATTACATTATTCTCAGTCAGGTTTGTCCCCCAGTTATATGGAGGATTCAAGTGACGTTAGGTCTAGTAACTCACAGTCTAGATTAGCTTCCAGTTCTGTGGAACAAACGGGGTATGGAACTTTCAGGGGGTGTGTACGAGTCTGGAGAGGACAACAATATGCCCACACTAGTAAGAATTGATGATAGGGGTGTATTTGGACCAGAGTTAAACATCATTGACCGACAACAGAGAAGGGCACCAAATTTTTTGACCGGTCAGAGCTCTGGACCCAGAAACACTCCATCTCTACGTTTGAATCCAGCCCCAACATCATCCAATACACCTCATCCAAATTTACCAGTCTATGATGGTACTGAGGAGGTTGAAATTTTCTTTGCTCCTTTTGAAAGGCTGTCATTTCGGTATGCTTGGGGAGAACAAGAGAAAATAGATCGGCTGTACCAGTGCCTCAAGGGTAAGGCTATCCGATATATTTGCTTCCCCCCTAGGAAAGTTTGCCAGAATTACAGTGCCTTAAAAGGTAGTTCAATAAATCACTTTGGCAGGAAGGAGCCACTCACAAATTCAAGAAGGAAACTGAGTGAGCTCCAGCAAAAGGGGGAGACAAATTATGAAATTTGAGGTCTTTAAGACGACAGGGCTTGTGCGCGTGATCTTAAGATGTTGTAACGCGGAGTCGTCTCAAGACACAAGGATGGTCTTCATAAAACCTATACAATAATAGATTCCAAGGTCCGTCTTCTGAGATTTCTCGAAGTCTTGACAACCTCTTTAAATGAGAGAGGATACAACGAAAACGAAGTTCAATCTGTGTTGAATATTAAGCCGCTTTATTGTAAATTCATTCCACCTAACTTAGGAATGACCGGCATCATTTGGCAGGCAGACTAGCACAACTACATCAACATCAGACCATTCTGTAAACAGTCATTTTCGGAACTGGAGATAGCAATAACTATTATCGGAGACATGAGTCTCTGTGAGACCTGATGGTTTAGCCATCAGGGAGTCCTGAGACCTGGTGTTACGAATCCCAGGGAGACCTGGTGTTATTAGTCTAACCGTATGTGCCGTTCATTCCGTTATATACAAAGCTAGACGTTACGATGTCAATTTAACCCGACATAAATGTCCTTACAACTTCGGTACAATTATGACAGACAGATCACTAATCTGTCTCATTACATAATTCATTCGTCAAAACCAAGGTTAAATCATTATACTTATATAAGCGGTTTCTACGTTATCTGTATAAATCTGAACTTACATAATTAATTCTCACAAATAGTTGTGTTTGCAATAACCGACCTAAAGGGTCATGGAATAGTATTTCGGGAATAATTTTGTCAAAACACATCACAATATGCACACAGATTTATATAAAATTGGTAAATGAAAAGTCAGAATTATGGTGGTCAACAATCGACATCTTACATATCTTTTATCCATTTATATGGTGGTCAAGAAACGATATTTCACAAAATGAAGAATTTGCTGAAGAAGTGCGACGTTTATTCTCCAGGGCTTATCCCGGGGTTGGTTTGGACATGCAGGATCAGCTGGCAGCTGAGGCCTTCTTGTGTGGGTATAAAAAGACACATATAGCACGTATAACACGTAGAGTAATGAATAAAAATCCAAGCACTTTGAGTGAAGCATTAGATCTCGTCACATTTCTCGAACATAATTATCGAGCCACAATCGGAAAGGATAATGATAACGATCGTAAAGACCGCATGCGCCGGGTGAGCTGGGCAGATGAAGCAGAGAATCATTCTGGTGAACAAGTTCTGCACACACAAAGGGTACAGACACCAACATATGCGACTGCTGATCAGCTTGATGAAAGGCTGAAGAAATTAGAGGCTATGATATCAAAGCTGCATGTGCCAGAGGGTCAAGGATCACACAGCGGCGGGAGAGTACAAACTAAGCCATATGGACAACAGGATCGGACAGGATGTTTCGAAGGTGGTGAGGCTGACCATTTTAGGAGGGACTGTCCAAGGCGATCCGGGTCTCCCAGTGCTAGACCTCTCAGTCCTAGGTCTCTTAGGCTCTCGACGTACAGATGGTTCCAATACAGTCAACCCAAATTCCACTATAAAGATCACTCGTCTTGAGAGTACCAAAAGGAGCATCATGATCCCTATTGTTGTAAATGGGTTGAAGACTCAGGCTTTGGTTGACACTGGGGCAGATGCAACCACCCTTTCTACTACTATAGCTAAGGAAGCAGGAATTGAAGTGGATGTTCCCTCCACTTGTCGTACAAACTGTATTTATTTAGTTTCCTGTAAGAAGTGTGGTCAACAGTATGTTGGCAAGACCACCCAAGGACTCTATCTTAGGATGAATGGTCACAGAAAATCCGTTAGGAAAAAGCAATTGCTTATAGGTAAGCATTTTTCTGGACCCGACCATGGCTGGGACAACCTTAGTATTCAGATCATAGACGTCGTCTATCCATCTACCAAAGATTCCGCCTTTGGATTTGAGAGAAAAATCCGAGACGAGAGCGGGAAGTATTCTGGATGCTAGAACTTGGGTCAGTGTTTCCGTATGGTTTAAATGATGTCAGTGGGTTCGGCAATGTTACAAACCGCCGTTCAAATATATCCAATATTACTCAGCTATTTAAACCCCATCAACGGAGACATCGCAGCCATGGTTGGAGAAAGTTTAATAGTGCGATGATTCACGATCATATCACTTTAAATTACTTAGTGGGTTTAACTAACACACCCAATAGTACACATAGCTTACGTACAGTTCTGTATGCGTTACCTCTGAGAGCTTTAAGTCATATAGCCAAAGATATACAACAATTTGCATCTTCAGGAAGTATAATTCCACCAAAAATCACTAAAGTATGTCAAGATATAGCGTATTTTCGGTTGTATCGTCCAGTGAACATAATCGAAACATCCCAAGATCGGCTTTTCTTGAAACTCAACTACTTAGATAAAGGACTGGACATTATTAATTTACCTCGAATCCTGAATGATCCAGAGTTACGCAACACTGTACCGGACTATTTAAGTTCACAGAACCTCCTTATATTTCATATAAGTATACTAAATCTATAGCCACCAAAATATTCAATTATTCCAATGCTGTCAAGGAGTTTGACTGGAACTTATACACGTCGGGGGGCAATAGTTGTGATTGTGAATCGTCGAACTTTATCTATACACCATGCAAACATGTTGTGATTGGTGACCTTGATGTGGTGAGTGATAAGGACCTAAGATTACTCCTGATGAAGGGGCCTAAATATAGACAGCCGAGAAATATAAATCTGAAGGCCGACCAGAAGATAGTCCTGTCTGCTTTGGAACACTACGTTATTGATTGGTCTAAGCGAGAAAAAGTTGATCCTACAGTACTCGCTGATTGGCTGGACCTCACCAAGAGCAAGGTCGTTGAAACAACCCGCCATATTGACAGAAGTACCCTTCCCCAAGCAAAACAAGTACTGAGAAGCCCCAGTTCGCAAGAAGTTCTAGCAAATCTCAAGAGTAAATTCGTCATAGTCCCAGCAGACAAAGCTCCAAATAATATAATATTCATATGTAAATCTGGTTGAAGAATTGAGTGTAAACATATCGTCATCAAATACGTCTACTTACTCTCAAACTGCATTTACTCGGGAAGATTTATTTAACAATCACAAAACGTTTCTCAGGGAAAGAGGTATTTGTCTTGCAACCAAACATAACGATATACCAAACGTATACTGGACTCCCAAAATGCATAAATCCCCATTCAAAGCTAGATTCATAGCTGGATCTAGAAGCTGCACCACCAAGCTTCTTTCAACCCTGTTGACGAGGGCCCTTCAGGAGGTAAAAGCATTTTGGGAAAGGTATTGGGTCACTATTTCTAAAAACTTGAATGTATATGGATATTGAAAAACTCAAAATGTCTTACGGAAGAACTTGATGCTAAAGGTCACATACCGTACAGACATGTATCCACATGGGATTTCTCGACTCTCTATACTACAATCCCTCATCAGGACCTTATTGACCGTCTAAGTTCATTGATAGTATCTGTGTTCAAGAAAACTGATCGTAGATATATTAATGTCGGAAGCCATAAAGCATTCTTTAGCTCTACTACATACAAGAGATATCACTCATGCGATGTTTCTTTGTTTATAGAGTTTGAATGTGTCATTAAAAATATATATGTGAAATTTGGCAACACAATTTATCAACAGCATATAGGTATTCCAATGAGTACTAATTGTGCACCCCTATTGGCTGACCTATATCTGTTCTCTTATGAATATGACTATATGCAGGCGCTTTCAAAAACCGATCCATTCAAAGCCCGTTCCTTCTCATTCGCCAAACGCTATATAGATGATCTTCTCGCTGTGGATAATCTCTATATAATTGACGCAGTGAAGGATATATATCCACCGTGACTGGAATTGAAGGAAACTACAGATAACCCTACAGGCACATCATATTTGGACCCATATCTCTATAAAAATGAAGCAGGCCTTCTCTCTCGTCGACTGTATGACAAAATAGATGATTACAATTTCGACATCGTAAACTTTCCCTTTCTGGACAGTAATATTCCAGTGGGACCTGCATATGGCGTATACATATCACGCCTAGTAGCATTTGCTAGATCCTGTGTTAAATGTGACGATTTCAATCAACGTCACAAAACATTGTTGCAGAAACTTATAAAACAATGCTACACCACCAGGCGCCTCCACTCAAAGCTTCTCAAATTTGGCGATACATATCGCATGCTGATAGCAAAATCCGAGCGTAGCGTGCAAGATCTATGGCGTTACGTTTCGTAACTTGTGTCTAATTCCGCTTAACACGGGGCTAGGGGCCGTATGAACCCATGTACTTCAAGATCCTCATGGTACTCATATGAACAGTTACAATCAAAGCGTGACTGAGATACATCATTCTTTAGATGACGACTTTACAACGAATATTATGGCTTAAGAATACTTATCAGCCATATTTTTGGAACATCATGATGTCGGCATGATTGAAAACTGCTGACCGCTTATCTTTTGCAGGAAAAAAGCCTATGTTTATGTATACTATGATTGTCTTTTTGAATTTGGTGCTAATACTGTTATATGGAATATGGAATAGGTCTTTGGATTATGGACGCGGATATTCTCTAATGGACGACGGCTGAATTATGAATGACTGAACAGACGCTTGTAAGTCAATACAGAAAGCGGTGCAGAGATGGATGCAGCTGGTGGCAGCTGGTCACTGCGACTCTCCATATAGCCGAACAGAACTGGGATTGGTCAGTCTATGTAGCTCCCATAAGGGACCATGTTCTTTTGGGAATGGATTTTCTTAAGGAAGTAGATGCCACTGTGCTGGCAAGACAGGGGGATTTGATTATCGGGAACACTTTGATTGTTGGGCAAGCCAGTACTGGAGGTGAGGTAGGGATTTGTAGTAGAGTTACGGTTAAAGAGGATGTCATCATACCACCATCGAGTGAAATGATTATTGCAGGACGTGTTGACAGCCCTGTAGGGGGTAGAACTGCTGTCTTGGATCCAGGATCCTTACCTGGAGGTCTTCATGTCGGGGCAGGCCTTGTTGAAATGAATAAGGAAGTGCTTATTCGTGTACTCAATTTGAGGGATACACAGGTACAGTTGAAGAAAAATATGCATCTGGGTAAACTGGTAAAAGTTGAAAATGGTCAGTCAGGAGGACACCGGATCACCAGATAGTGTACTCTCATCACCTGATCAGGAGCTGTTTGTACCACATACTGGACCATCACAGTGTGACAGTGTGCCAGCACACGTGGCAGATTTATTCTAACGTTCTTGTAAAGATTTGGATTGTGAGCAATATGATGCTATTGCTCAATTCCTTTGCAAACACAGTGATGTATTTGCCAGTTCTGAGTCTGATTTAGGGTGTTTTGTTGATGTTTCACATACCATAAACACAGAGGCTCTGTAACGCCCCTTCCACATTCCCGCGTGCCATGCAGTTAGTGTTCAGGGGTCTACAGTGGGACATAGCACTGATATATTCGGATGATGTGATCGTGACGGGGAAAACTTTTGCTGAACACTTGAACAACCTCGAGGAAGTGTTCAAACGACTGCGTCAATTCAATTTAAAACTCAAGCCAAAGAAGTGCAATCTTTTCCGTCGAGAGATTCCTTTCTTAGGGCACGTGGTTAATCAACAAGGTATTCAGATGAACCGGAGCTCATCAAAGATGTTCAAGGGTGGCGGGTTCCAACTAATGTTAAGCAACTTCAGTCATTCTCGGGCCTTACAAACTACTATAGAAGGTTTGTTGTCGACTATGCCAAAATTGCATCACCCCTACATGCTCTCCCAAGGAAAGGTGTGCCATTCATATGGGAAAAGGAGCAACAAGGTGCCTTTGAGCAACTGAAAGAGAAACTTATATCAGCTTCCATTCTTGCATATCCAACAAGGGATGACATCTTCATTCTTGATACAGATGCCTCCAACAGTAGTATAGGCGCTGTTCTTTCTCAAATACAAGATGGGCAAGAAAGGGTCGTAGCATATGCAAGTCGGAGATTAGGTCCAACTCAGGAACGTTACTGTGTCACTTGTAAGGAGCTTCTGGCTGTGGTAGCATTTACAAACCATTTCAAACATTACCTTTTGGGACAACATTTCCTCTTGAGGGCTGATCATGGTAGTTTGGCATGGCTCTTCCGGTTCAAATCTCCTCAAGGTCAGCTTGCACGATGGCTCGAAGAATTGAGTCAGTATTCTTTCATTATTCAGCATAGGGCAGGAAAGTCTCACAGTAATGCTGATTCACTTTCTCGCATTGCTTTAGATGAAAAATCCTGTGATTGCTACAATGCTGGCAACACTGTTGAAACTCTACCTTGTCTGGGTTGTGATCATTGTAGGAAAATCCACGAGCACTGGGTCAAGTTTGATGCAGATGTTGACAACATTGTGCCACTTGCTGTGCGTCGAGTGAGTACAATGAAAGACAACCAAACTGAAGGTATTTCTTGTAATTGGTTGGATACATTCAGTCCTAGTGATATCCAGAAAGCTCAAATGGATGACCCATCGATCTGAACTAAGTGTCCTGCACCAGTGGATTCAGACACAGAATAAGCCAGGGAAAGATGAGATCCGTGGAGAAAGTCCAGCATTGAGGAAGTACTGGTTGACCTTTGATCAGTTTCAGTTGGTAAATGGCATACTATACTTCGCATGGGTCAATGATGTTGGACTCAGGTCACTGCGACTTGTTGTTCCACGACGTCTGCGAAGGAGAATCCTGGATCTTTGTCATTCCATACCATATTCCGGGCATCAGGGGATTGGAAAGACACTTGAACGGGTCAAACAAGGTTTTCACTGGTTTGGGATGTCCTCTGATACCGAACTTTTTGTGAATGGCTGTTCCTCTTGTGGTTCAGAAAAGAAGGGAACTCGACAACGCAGAGCTCCGATGCAGTCCAATTATCACGGTGCACCCATGGACAGAATCCAACTTGATGTACTCGGACCAC
>JAVTVY010041531.1:0-19549 GCA_036873755.1 Hanleya hanleyi | reverse complement strand
ATGGCAAAACAGGGGGGGAAGTGACTCAAATTTTTTTGGGGGAAATGGTTTTTTGGGAGGGAAGTGACTGGGGGGGAAATGGTTTTGGGGGGAAGTGTCCTGTACCCCCTCGAACACGTCACTGTTGAAAATGTGCTCCAAAATGCTCAGCTCACATAAAAAGTGGGAGTTCATTTGCCTGAATGCGAATCCAATATGGCGCAATAAATTTGTTCTGTGATAGCTTTGCTCAGTTCAATGCAGTATACTTATAGTGAATTTTAGTACACAGTGGAATAGGAATAGTTAATAACGCCCAGTGGAACACTTGGATCCTCATGGAACGATATGTTTGGGATATTTTGAGGTACTATTTACCCTTACTATTTACCCATATAATTTTATTAATATGAAACCAGAATTGTATGATGTTTAAAAAGGGCTGGGCTGGACTGGAGGATCGGTTTTTGTAGGTTCTCTTCAGACTTAGTTTCGTGGGTATATGACGGCTCAGTTTCGTGGGTATATGAGACAGATTGTTTGTCACTTAGTTAAATGTGATTTATTTATTTTCCAGTTGTATGATGCTGATTTTGAAGAGTTCGTGGACCTCGAGGACGAGGATGAGATACCCGATAAGTCCAAAATCCAGATATTACAGCATACGACAACAGATTCTGGAAGACGAAGGTATCCCAGCAGCCTTTGCGGCGGTCACTGACAACTATAGCGTGGGCTAAACTGGAGCATGGCGACGTATTCACTATGCCCCAGGCAGACCGCGCTTTTCACCGTTAATTCGGATGTCCGCGCCTTTTCAGGTTGGTAATCGTTTGGAATCGATAAGATACCAATAATAATGTAACATTTAACAGTTCAAAGGGTCAATTGTGTGGTAAAAACTCCAGGAAAGAGTAATAAACAGCTCTAAACAAACCTACGACAGTAAGCTACAGGGCGCTTACCCAGCTGTCAAAATCCTGGGGTTAACACAGCGGTAACACCGTTATTGTCAGCATATAACACGAATAATCTGTTTTACTTCCCACTTCCCACCCCTTCTGTTTTCATAAAGCTGTTAAATATACATATTCAATGATTGACTTATTAAATGATGGACTTATTGATCATGAAATGGTAAATAACTAAATAACGCAGATATATACTTGTTTTAGCAAAATTCCTTCAAGTCAATGAAATAATAACTGTAACTGAGAATTACTCATCAGTGTCAGGATGACAAAGGAACACACGTCAGACCAAAGATCAAATAAAATTGATTGTCTGTTTATACAGAAAATTTAAAAAGACTCCTGGTGGTAAAAGATTATAATTGAAGAATACTATCAATCCCATAGGCTTATATATTTTTTATGTTACTTTCAGGTAACTCCTGCTGTTATGACACCAACTATTATCTACCAGGGGTCCAATATGGAGACCGCGGATACCATCTCTGTCTATGTGGAGAAGCAGAAGCTTTTGGACACGACGGATCTCCTGCTGGGATTGGAGTGCCTGCTCGCCGCATATTAGTTTTTCAATATACGCTACAACGAGAAAGTTTACAACTCCTTGATATAGCTCGAACTGCTTTTTCTGAAGTTGTCCTATACAAGGCCAAGACCTACCGTTATCAGGACGGTGACAAAGTTACAGAAGCAGTAAGAGCTACTTCTCACTTACAGAAAAACATTCTTGAACCATGACGCTGTATCATACTTATGTAAGGGTTTCATTAACTTTTCAAGTAGGTGGCAATTCACCAAAGTAGCAGGCTATTATTATGGCATTTAACATTGAGTAATACAGACAACTAAGCAAAGTAGGTGACTGCCCTGTTGAAAGTGGTCCCAAAAATTGTCGCCTTCTAATAAAACCCCTGTTATGAACATTCGAACACATATTAATGTGTATATTTTACCGCTTGTCCCCCCCAACTCCCCATCAAGTGTCATTGCCATTGTTGTTACCTGTTATACCCTACTCTCTGAGAGTTTTTGATTTTCGGTCTCAGAGGCTAGGGCACCCCAGAAGGTTATGTACAAAAGTATTCCATGACAGTTATCCTCACTTCCCCCCCCCCCCAACAACTCCCCCACCCAGTATCATTGCCATTTTTGTTACCTGTTATACCCTACTCTCTGAGAGTTTTCGATTTTCGGTCACAGAGGCTAGGGCACCACAGAAGGTTATCTACAAATCTCCACTCCATCCCCCCCCAGCTGAATCTGGTGTTGCTGTCAGTTTCTGTTACAGGTTACCCGTACTCTCTGAGAGTTTTCGATTTTCGGTCTCAGAGGCTAGGACACCCCAGAAGGTTATGTACAAATCTCCACCCTCCTCCCCCCGCCACACCCGGTGTTGCTGAGTTTCCACCCCAAGCCCCCCCCCCCCCCCCCCCGGGCTGGATGTGGTGTTGCTGTCAGTTTCTGTTACTGATTACCCCTACTCGCTGTGAGTTTTCGATTTTCGGTCTCAGGCTAGGCATCCCAGAAGATTATGTACAACTCTCTCCCCCCCCCCCCAACTCTCCCATCCAGTGTCATTGCCATTTTTGTTACCTGATAAGCCCTACTCTCTGAGAGTTTTCGACTTTCGTTCTCAGAGGCTAGGCACCCCAGAGGGTCATCTACAAAAGTATTCACACAAAAGTATTCCATGGCAAAGATCTGCCCCCCTCCCCTCCACACACACCCGTTGTCATTAAGAAAATTATTCTATGGCAAATATCTGTTTAGGAACCCAGAACACTGATCATGGATATGTAACCGGATTGCTAGTTTTTATTTCACTATTATCTGTTACCTTTATTTTTATAATTTTTTCCATGGAGTAAGTTGTTAACATGTACATGTGCATCCATTTGTATTCAGGGTGAAAAATATAATGAAGGGTAACTTTTCATGAAACCCGTATTAACACATACGAGCAGAGTTTCAAAGCTGGTTTCAAGATACCCAATTATTATTTAGGATGAGCAACTTATTTTACTTCATGGTCGGTACCTGGATTGGAGTACTTGTATATTTAAGTCTTTGTGCTTTGAGGGTTAAGATTCATCTGTATATATATATAGTTGTTTGATGTCTGTACTATGGGATGGGGTGAGGAGGGGGGGGGGGGCGGTCGCTGTCATATGCAAACGGACATGTTGAATTTGGGTTGGGTTGGGTTGCTTGTGAACTTTGTGCTTTGAGGGTATGAGAGTGGAAATTTGTGTGTGTATAGATTGTATGGTATCTGTGTCCGAGTTAGGCTGGGGTGCTTATGTATTTCGTTGTTTGAACTTTGTGCTTTAGTGGTCGGGGGTAAAGATTTGTGTGTATGTAAATAGTTTGTGTGATATTTGTGAGCGGGTGAAAGGTGGTGGCGTAAGTGACTTGAACACAACGTGCTCAATTTAGGTTCAGGTGGGATGCTTGTATTTTAATTTGTTTGAACTTTGTGCTTTAGTGGGCGGGGGTAAAGTCTTGTGTGTATATAAATAGTTGTACGATATCTGTAGGCGGGTGAAAGTTGGAGGCATAAGTGACATGAACATAACGTGCTCAATTTAGGTTGGGTTGGGATGCTTGTATTTTTAATCGTTTGAACTTTGTGCTTCCAGGGTTTGAGCGTGAACTATGATATCAGGGAGGGCTAACATGAAAAGACCAATGTAAATGTGCTTTTTGTGATTTCCCTAATAAAATATATCATACATATATTTTGTGTTAATGTTCTTAATGTGCACCTCAACCAAGAGCCACTACTGAGTGGTACGAACACCACTAATTCTCACTAAAAAGGTGCAAATTAACACCTTTTGAAGGTATAATTCTCACGAAATGGGGGTGTTTTAACACCCTTGGAAGATGGAATCGTCGCTAGAAGGTGTATTTTAGCACCTCTAGAAGGTTTAATTTTGGCCAAAAGGTGTAAATAAACACCCAAGAGGGTGTAATCTCGGTCAAAAGGGGTAAATTAACACCAATAAAAGGTGTAATTCTTACTAATAAGGTGTGATTTAACACCCCTGGAAGATGGAATGATCACTAGAAGGTGTATTTTAGCACCCCTAGATGATTCAAATTTGCCCAAAAGGTGTGAATAAACACCCAAAGAAGGTGTAATTCTGTTGAAAAGGTGTAAATTAACACCACTGAAAGGTTTACTTGTGGTGAAAAGGTGTAAATAAACACCCATGGGATGCTGGGTTTCCAACAAAAATATGCTCATAAATTTGTCTGGAAGGTGCAAATTTTATTCAGAAGGTGTGAATGAACACCCATGGAAGGTGTAATGTGAACAAAAAAGGTGTAGCTTAACACCTTCTCGAGAAGGTATAAATTTACACCTTTCGGAGAGGGTGTTAATTCACACCCAAAAGGGTGTTAGCCCTGGGACAAGCCATTTACACCCCGTAGAGGTGTAATTTACACCTTCTGAGCTAAGTGTGAACAGGCTATAGGTTACACAGATAAGATAGAACGATAGACCCATAGAAAAAGATACGTTTTATTGTATATATCGCTAAAACAATAAACATTAGGTAAAAGATCGACATAAGAATCTAACAAATAAATCATTTAAAGTCATGTGTCGTGATTAATGCTGATCAAGGCTTGTAAAGAAATCTACGTAGAATCAAAATCAAAGAGGTAAAAAGACAACCTTTACTTAAATATTGATGTTCAGATTTAACCATATTCTCGTGAATTTGAGTCAAAGTCAACTTCATCGATGTGTAAGTTGTTGCATAAATGCAAAATGAATTGTTCGAGTGTGTGGGTGCCAAACGCGGCCATTTCTGCGTTTTTATCGAAAAAGAGAGGCGGATATCAATGAAACTAATAATTCCTGGAGACTGGGCTGAATGTTGCTGAACTTAACACTAAATCGGATAGAACAAGCACTGAGAAGAGGTTGGTACTTGGCATAAAACTGCAATTCAAAACTAGTCACGATAAAGGAGGTGTTCGCTTTAGATGGACTTTTCCCCTTCCGCGTCGCTCTCTGCAGGTCTATTGTCTCGCTTCAAGCCGACCGGTATGTTGTGGCGTAACACTGAGGTATTCCCCGACTCCTTGTCAGCCCAGCAAGGCCAGTCTTAAGGGAATTTCTGGTTCATATTCTCATAGAGTTGTAACTGCTGTGGACCAGTGAAGCTAACAGGTCTTGATATAAGACAAATTATACCTTATTACTTGTCCGTTCATAGTTACAACTTTTTTTCTTTCCCCTGCCCTCAGAGGAAATATTCCCAGGAAGAAATTATATATATCTGTAACAATTAATTTTTACTTTGTTGGATTGTCACAAGATTCAACAACTGAACAAGTGGCGGCGCTCTGCATGTGTGAAGCACAATTCACGAACTATAATAGTATAAGCGATTACTTGCGTTGGCTGTAGGCCGTCTTTATTTCACGTCACTATTGCACTTTGCAAGTCCAAAACCCAAGAGAAAAAGAGAAAAATGAAAATATATTTGTTTTTATGATCTGGGGATTCGAAGCCAAGTACTATAGAAAGTGGATCATTGATATTATTGATATTTGTGAACTTAAAGTGACTTTCCGGGTCAAAGGCCACATTCGGGTCACTTCCGGTGACGTCATTTCCGGTTACGTGACGGCCCAACAAGAGTGATCCCCCCTACATAAGACTTAGGTGATTTGTTTGGTCCATTATTGCGCATTGGACAATGATAGTCCCAATGGGAAACCCACCCACGGACATTTGCGGTATAAGATGTGGCCCCTTGTTTTCTTCATCTCGAACTGTAGAACACGATGGCAGGGGTCTCGAGGCCAAGCGTTAGATTTTTTTGAAAAGTTATCGTGCGCATGCGCACTGTGCAAATAGCGATGGGGTGGACGTTTTGGGGTCTAGGTGGACCCATATTAGTCCGTGGATGGATGTGGAGTGGAACTGACGTCATTCTGCGCATGAGCAATAGAAAAGTGTATTTGAATGAACGTTTTGGGGTTTAGGCCGGTGGACCATCCTTGGTCCGATTGGGTCGTATGAGGTATCATTGTGAAGCATTCGTGGGGGACCGTCCAACTGGGTACTGATGTCATTCTGTGCGTACGCAGTAGAAAAAAGATATTTGAATGGACGTTTTGGGGTCGAGGTGGACCAATAGTTGTCCGATTGGGCCGTATGATGTGTCATCATGAACCTCTCGTGGGAGAGCATCAAATTGGAGTAGTGTGTCTTCCGTTTGCAACATTCTGCGCATGCGCAGACAGGGAATTGTGGGAAAAGGGTATTGCAAGGGATGTTTTGGATCGAGGTGGGCCCATAATGGGCGTACTGGGTCGGTGAGGGTACCCATGTGAAACGCTCTTCCAGACCGATCAAATCATGGGTGGGTGCATGTTTTCACAGAAAAAAACGAAGTCATAGAAATGAGAATGTTGTTGTCGTTGAGATTTTTGAGGACCTTTTTCCATCCGGCTACCTAATAGAGTTACCTGTGTGTGCGTAGGAGGAGGAGGAGGAGTGATTGTGGTGCTGGTGTGTGGTGCTGGTGTGTGATGGTGATGGTGGCGGTGGTCGCCGTGGTGGTGGTGGTGATGTCTGTACATATAGGGATTAACAAGTGTCCCTCATCAGTCCATGAGTGAATGAGTGGGTGAGTGAATGAGTGAGTGAGTGAGGCGTACCCAACGCCCATATAAATGCATGGACGCACTAACGATGGTGTGTGTGTGTGTGTGTGTGTGTGTGTGTTGGTGTGTTTGCGGGCGCGTGTATGCGTGTGTGAGTGAGTCAGTGAGAGTAAGTGAGTGAGTGAATGGTCAAATAAGGTCGTGTGCACACCATTAGTCTCAGTTTGTGTCCACCTCTTGCGTTTTAACGCCATGATACAGATGAGAGAACAGCAACAAGGATAACCGATCAATTAATTTATTCTTCCCTCCAGTACATCATACCCACGCTGGAGGATCCGCCTATGATATGTTTACAATTCAAGTAGGCTGTTGGCCAATCAGAAACCGCCATTTCAGAAAGTTCAATCTTCGTTCGGTGTAACATAAGTATTGTCGGGCAGGCCAGGATACCGTTGAGGCAGCATTTCTAAACCATTTCGATGTAGATGTTGTTTGACATTTAACCTTTGCCTATATTGTGCGATGATTCGGGTATAATAGTCCAAACGTTCACTATTGCCAGTACCTGAATTATTCCGATGCAGATGTTGTTTGACATTTAACCTTTGCCCATATTGTTCGGTGTTTCGTGTCATTCAATATCTTTAATTTATTTCTATCGACATGTTGTGTGCATTTTACTCGTTCAATAGTAATCCATTTCATGTCTAGACTACAAACTATTGTTACTGAATGCATAAATAGATGCTGTCAAATTATGCGTACATAACAAATATATAAATATATATATATACATACACGTATACATTACGTTTGTAGGTATATATACACGTATATATGCATAGATCTAATTCATGGTATCATACATGACGGACTTACCAGTTTCTGTGTTTACATATTACGAAATAGTATGATAAAGGTCGGTGTTAGCCCATGTAGCGCGACATGAGCTCTACCTTTATTATTACGCACAGTGCAGTGTTCACGGCCTCGGGTGTAATAGTCCAGGTTGTTTGCGCGGCGCTTGTTTTTTTGTTGCTAAAGCTGTGCCGGTTCCCGGTCATTTTGATCGCTGGCATACATTTAACCTTTGCCTATATTGTGCGATGATTCGTGTCATTCAATACCCTTATTTCCACCGATTTGTTGTGTACATTTTTCTTGTTCAATAGCAATCCATTTCATGTCCAGACTACACACTACTCAATTTCCAACAGTCTGACATTACTCACTGCCAAGTGTAAGAATCGGTACTGCCAAAATTCATACTCGTTTTACACTGGCATCAGTCTTTATATATTTATATTTTATGATGTATTATGGGAAAGGTGGTGTTAGTCGATGTAGCGCGACGGGAACTCTACTTTTATTAAAACGCATTGTGCAGTGTATATGGCCTCGGGTATAATAGTCCAAACGTTCACTATTGCCAGTACCTGAATTATTCCGATGCAGATGTTGTTTGACATTTAACCTTTTCCCATATTGTTGGGTGTTTCGTGTCATTCAATATCATTAATTTATTTCTATCGACATGGTGTGTGCATTTACTTGTTCAATAGTAATCCATTTCATGTCTAGACTACAAACTACTCGATTTCCGACGGTCTGAGATTATTCTTGCTAAATGCAGAAATAGGTGCTGTCAAATCTAGAATCGTTTTACTCTGACCCCAGTTTCTTTGTTTATATAAAACGAAATCGTATGATAAAGGCCGGTGTTAGTCAGTTTTTATATATTTATATTTTATGATGTATTATGGGAAAGGTGGTGTTAGCCGATGTAGCTCGACATGAGCTCTACCTTTATTATTACGCGCTGGGCAGTGTTCATGGTCTCAGGTGAATAGTCCAGGTTTATAGCTGTGCCTGTTGACGTAACTGCTCGAAAGTCGCATGCACTTTTTCTCATCCTACAGTTCTCCGGTCAGTTTGATCGCTGGCATACATTACTTGTGACGTAACTGCTCAAAAGTCGCATACACTGTTTCTCATTCTATATATAATATAGTGGGATATCATATATATTACATTTGTCAAAATGGGATATGGTCTGTCTACCATACATTTTCCGCTTCCTGCCATACACCCATCTTTTTTTTCTGTGTATCTGTTAATCTATTGTTGAAAACATTAAGATGGACTCTCATCTTCATCTATATGTACTACACGATACTAATCAATTGTAATAGTATTTGTTCATTGTCAGATCTGATGGAAGGAAACTGATTTAAAGATGATTTTACATGTTTGTCATGTAATATTTCACATTCAGTTTTTAGATAAATTAATATACACTTATCCGGCTTACTATAAATGTACACCAGGTATTAAGACCTGAATCGCCTTGTCCGGTGACCAACCTATCGCTTCAGCGACTGACATGTTACTGTTCTTGTTAACGTAACATGGCCAATCATGTCCTCTTGTCATGTTCTGTACTTGTAAATATGTTTCTTCTATTTGCTTTTGTATATCTATCTAGCTATTTATCATGCACTGTGATTCTAGGTCAGCCTGTTTATACCTTTGCATTACATTATGGATAATAATATTAACGCTGAGGAGGATGCTCCACTCCCAAATCTAGTATCATTTCTTCCGTTTTTTGGCAATGAAATTCCAACAGATCCATTTGCAGCACTCCTGTCTCTTCTCGGATAAATCTTGAATTTTTAGATAACATGTGTTTTAATCCGCTCGAGTTAAATGACATTGATCATTGTAAGGCGTTGATTGGTGATAACGATGTCGAAATAGCACACTGGAAAAATATTAATAGTCACCAGTCAAACTATTACACTGACACAACTTTCCTCTTTGATACAAACACTCTCCATGTTCAACATAATGAAAATGCATTGTCTTTTTTGCACTTAAATGCTAGGAGTCTTAAAAAACATTTTTCAGAAATAACTGGGTTCATACATAATTTAAAATTCGAATTCTCTGTATTGGGATTTTCCGAAAGTTGGCTAAATCCTGCTACCGAACAATTATTTGACATACCCGGCTATATTCCATTTCCATCATCAAGGGCAAAGAAAAGAGGTGGTGGCCTAATTTTTTATGTTAATAAAAATATAAAATGTTGTACAGTACGAGAGGATCTTTCAAGCTTTAATGAAGATGGCGAGTATGAATCCCTCTTCTTCGAAATAATATTAAATAACAAACGAGAGATCCTGAAGGATCTTGGCGCCCACCATTGTCCGATAATTGTAAGCTAATGACTGGAGGATCTTTTTGTTCATTGTTACTAAGAACAAACGATTGATTTGTAATTTTGTTTACAGAATTTCGAATTTGAGCGAAAAAGATCGAAAAAGGGACACTGAAAAACATCAAGATATAATCTAAGTTTCAGGAGTTTCAAGATTTCTAGAAACTGTACTTATATCGGTTGTTATAATACAAGAGAAATGATCAGTCTGAAAGTGAATGTACATGTGCGGAGGATCCTTCGACTCCGTTTTGTAGTATTTTATTTATTTATTTTTTGCACGTGTCATCATTGGGTACTGGAAGCGAAGACCAATCTCTTTGACACTTTGGCATGAGCTATGAAACATACTTAAGATTTTATAATTAGGAACGAATGCTAATTCTGTTCTATTTACTGGGCTAGTTTGAGATATCTCTTTTAGGATACGATGCTCAAAAATAGTAAGATGGTACAATACTTAATACTGAAGGCATCCGGTCCGCGCAGTAATGTTGAAACTTCTAAAGTGCCTGAATCCAGATTATCTCCCTTGGATCGAAACACGAAATAGTCTACAGTTGTCGAGTTGTGACGTTGAGTCACAAGAGTGACGTCCCTTCATGTAGCCGACCCGCCGGCAGACAAAAGAGTGAGGCAGTTCACTTGCTACTGCATGGACTAAAGAAAACTGATTTAAAATTTGAAGAAATACATTACATTATTTGAACTCCTTGATATGGAAGGTGAAGGTGTGGATATTCTCTATAGTCAAAATATAGAATATGCCCCACCGTTTGATCCGCCGACTCTTGTGATGCAACGTCACAACTTGAGAATACCGCATTAATTGGATTTGCGAATCGGACCAATAAAAGTTATCTTGCAGTACTAGGCCCCATGAACTATTTCCTAAGAATTCACGATAACAATGTTTCAAGGGGAAATTCAAGATGGCTGCCTTGTGGCCATATTGAATTTACCAGAAAAGGTATCTTGCACAACTAGACGACAAGGAGAACCTGTGTACCAAATTTAACAAAGATCCATCCAGTAGTTCCTGAGAAATCGCAATAACAAAGTTTCATGGGAAAATCCAAGATGGCCGCCTGATGGACATATTGGATTTTGGAATCGGACCAGAAAAGGTATCTCGCACAACTGGACCACAAGGGGAACCCGTGTATCAAATTTTAAAAAGATCCAGGAAGTACTTCCCGAGAAATCACGTTAACAAAATTTCATGGGGAAGTCTAAGATGGCTGCCTGCTGACCATATTGCATTTTCGATTCGGACCGAAAAAGGCATCTTGCATATCGAGACCCTAAGGGTAACCTGTGTACCAAATTTGAGTAAGATCCATGCAATAGTTCGTGAGAAATGACGATAAAGTTTCATGGGGAAATCCAAGATGGCTGCCTGGTGGCCATACTGGATTTTCAAATCGGATCATGAATGGTATTTTGCACAACTAGACCCCAAGGGGAACCTGTGTATCAAATTTGAGAAAGATCCATGCAGTACTTCCTGAGAAATCACGATAAAGTTTCATCGGGAAGTCCAATATGGCTGCCTGGTGACCATATTGGATTTTCGAATCGAACAAAAAATGTATCTTGCACAACTAGACCCAAAGGGGAAACTGTGTACCAAATTTGAGAAAGATTCATGCAGTAGTTCCTGAGAAATCGCGATAACACGGTTTCATGAGGAAATCCAAGATGGCTGCCTTGTGGCCATATTGGATTTTCGATTCGGACCGAAAATAGTATCTTGCGAAACTAGACCCTAAGGGAAACCTGTATACCAAATTTGAGAAAGATCCATGCAGTACTATCTGAGAAATGACGATACCAAAGTTTCATGGGGAAATCCAAGATGGCTGCCTGGTGGCCATATTGGATTTTCGAATCGGACCAGAAAAGGTATCTTGCACAACTAGACCCGAAGGTGAACCTGTCTACCAAATTTGAGAAAGATACATGCAGTCGTTCCTGAGAAATCGCGATAACAAGGTTTCATGGGGAAATTCAAGATGGCTACCTGGTGGCCATATTGGATTTTCGAATTGGACCACAAAAGGTATCTTGCACAACTAGACCCTGAGGGGAACCTGTGTACCAAATTTGAGAAAGATCCATGCAGTAGTTCCTGTCGCGATAACAAGATTTCATGGGGAAATCCAAGATGGCTGCCTGGTGGCCATATTGGATTTTCGAATCGGACCAAAAAAGGTATCTTGCACAACTAGACCCTGAGGGGAACCTGTGTACCAAATTTGAGAAAGATCCATGCAGTAGTTCCTGTCGCGATAACAAGATTTCATGGGGAAATCCAAGATGGCTGCCTGGTGGCCATATTGGATTTTCGAATCGGACCAAAAAAGGTATCTTGCACAACTAGACCCCAAGAGGAACCTGTCTACCAAATTTGAGAAAGATCCATGCAGTAGTTCCTGAGAAATCGCGATAACAAGATTTCATGGGGAAATCCAAGATGGCTGCCTGGTGGCCATATTGGATTTTCGAATTGGACCACAAAAGGTATCTTGCACAACTAGACCCTGAGGGGAACCTGTGTACCAAATTTGAGAAAGATCCATGCAGTAGTTCCTGTCGCGATAACAAGATTTCATGGGGAAATCCAAGATGGCTGCCTGGTGGCCATATTGGATTTTCGAATCGGACCAAAAAAGGTATCTTGCACAACTAGACCCTGAGGGGAACCTGTGTACCAAATTTGAGAAAGATCCATGCAGTAGTTCCTGTCGCGATAACAAGATTTCATGGGGAAATCCAAGATGGCTGCCTGGTGGCCATATTGGATTTTCGAATCGGACCAAAAAAGGTATCTTGCACAACTAGACCCCAGGGGGAACCTGTGTACCAAATTTGAGAAAGATGCATAGAGTAGTTCCTGAGAAATCGCGATAACAAGAATTGTTTACGGACGGACGGACTGACTGACTGACGGACTGACTGACTGACGGACGGACGACGGACCAAGGACGAAAAGCGATTTGTCACCTGATGTCCAAAAAAATAATTGTGTATTGATGGGAGACATAAACATAGATCTTTTTAAAACAGACAGACACCAACCATCGAAAAACTATTTTGAAACCATGAAATCACACTATTTCTTTCCGCTGATCACAAAGCCAACAAGAGTTCGAGAACGAACAGCAACACTTATAGACCATATATTTACCAATTTTCACGAAGATAATTTATTGTCAGGCATTTTTCTAACTGACATTTCAGATCATTTCCCGATATTCCATATATTAAAAACAGCGTTGAGTAGTAAACCTGTCCAACGAAACATAACCTATCGTAAAATCACCCCAGAACAAAAAGATTTATTTCTGCATAGAATTCGTGAAACGGACTGGAGTCACATATACGAACATTGTAATGACCCGAATATTTCCCTGAATGATTTTCTCTCTCAATTTAACCCCATCTATAATGAATGCTTCCCCATGACAACTTTCACTATCTCGACAAAAAAGATTATTAAACCATGGATAACCTACGGGATTTTAAACTCTATACAAGAAAAAAATAGGCTTTACCGACTACACCTTGTTACTCACGATGCCACTATTCACAAGCAATATAGAGATTATAGAAACAAATTAAATCATACCATTAGAATTTCTAGAAAACAGTATTTTGAACAAAAATTTAATGAAAGTAATTTGGACATTAGAGGAACATGGAAAATATTAAACCAACTTTTGAATAAAAACAATTCCAAGAAAACCCCCGAGTCATTTAACATGAATGGTGAGACAATAACAGACAACCAAACTATAACTAACAAATTAAATGAATACTTTAGTACAGTTGCCTCGAATTTCGACAGTCAAATTCCATCATCGTCGTCAAAATTCAATGATTATCTCGACAACCCTGTTTCCAATAATTTCGAATTTGCACGTGTAACCCCAGATAAAGTGAAACAAACAATACTAAGCCTAAAATCTACATCACCTGGTTTGGATGACTACGTATGTCTGTAATTAAATTAGTCTCCGACCATATTTCCTATCCATTATCTTCTATAATAAATGCATCATTTACATCAGGAATAGTACCTAATTTACTAAAACGAGCAAAAGTAACTCCTGTTTTCAAAGCGGATGATCCCTCAACTTTATCCAACTATAGACCAATATCTGTCTTACCGTATTTCAGTAAAATACTTGAGAAACTTGCTGTCATTAAAATAACGGATTTTTTAGATGCAAATGAAACGATTTCTCGAAACCAATACGGGTTTAGAGCCAATCATTCTACTTCACTAGCAGCACGTTCCTTATATGACACACTCATCTCTGCCAAAGAATCTAAATGCTACAGTATTGTTTCTTTCCTTGATCTATCCAAAGCATTTGATACGATCAACCATACTATTTTACTATCGAAGCTTGAACATTATGGCTTTCGTGGTCTATCAAATACTTGGCTTAATAGTTATCTGTCTGATCGGTCACAAACTGTAGTTCACAATGGCGCTTTATCTGAACCAATGCCTGTAACGTATGGTGTTCCCCAAGGGTCGGTCTTAGGATCTGTCCTCTTTCTTCTCTACGTTAATGACATAACCAACGCAACAGACGTATTAAAAACTACTCTCTTTGCTGATGATACCAGCGTTGTATTTTCTTCAAAAGATCTATCTGATACTATTACTACAATGTCTCAGGAACTTCAAAAATTACATACCTGGTTTTGCTGCAATCGATTGTCATTGAATATAAAGAAAACAAAATATATGCTCATAAAACCCAACGCGCATAGAACAACAGCTATCGTCCCCCCATTGTTTATTTGCGGTACGGAAATAAAGTGTGTTCATCAGTTCAAATTTTTAGGCATATATCTCAACGATCAGCTCAATTGGAAATCTCATATTAATTACATATCCAATAAGATATCACGGAACATCGGGATCATAAACCATATTAAAAATGTCATCAACAAAAAAACTACTTGTCGTATTGCAATGTGCTATGGGCCAACACTTTCACTACCCATTTAAATTCCCTATTTTTGCTACAGAAACGCGCAATAAGAGTGATCACGCTATCACAGAAACGAGACCATACATCACCCTTGTTCATAGAGTTTAACATCTTGCAGATACATAAGCTTGACTTGTATTCTTGTCTACTAGTAGTTCATAAATTTGTCCATCGTCTTGACTCGCTACCGTTAGATTTTCAGATATATTTCAGAAGACAGTCTGATGTACATAGATACAACACTAGGGGACAGCTTCGTAATGTACATAGACCAATCTATCGCTCAAACCTTTCATTTTATTCCCTCAAAATTAAAGGACCACGGGAGTGGAACAAGTTGCCTCCATCCATTAAAAGTATCAAATCTATTTCATTATTTAAATCAAAATTGAAACAGTATCTGATTGAGAACTGACCTGTTTCACAGTTATTGCATAGATATTCATATGTATATATGTTATATTGACCTCTAATATTCTTCACCAAACCTCGCTGCTCAGTACATTAACATGTTTTGTTTTTCTTGGGATAGAACAAGCCCCTTGGGGTTTTATTCCCGCCAAATTGTGCAATTGGCAACATTTGTATGATAAATTAATTTACTAGTCTTTTACTCTGTATGCCATTAGTGTATTTACGTGTTTCGATTTTGGTGAATAAATTTAATTCAATTCAATATCCCCAAACAGTGGTTTGCTTATTCTGATCGTGGTGGGTGGTAACCCCATATCCTCTTCCAAGTGACGCTTTGTCTTCATGATGGACCTGTGAGTGGGTTCGCCTTTCATTTCAAGCGGCAGCAGGCTATACCGTTCATAGATAGCCATAGTTGTTTTCCTGATGCAGGGGCGCATTTGGATGTACACCTGTTGTACGTTATCCTGTCCGACGTCTTCGATTATCGCAGCATAGATATTAATAGCTTCATGCACAATACGATCCCAAAAGGTAGGTTCATCCTCACTTCCTTAATCTCCACTGCTGGGAAAACTTTTTTGGTCCAAAGGGTCCGTCATACTAACGAATGAAAAGTTATGAATCATAACGTTTGAAGTTTCCATAAGTAGATTAAAGTGACAAAATAGCCTGTTATAGTTGTTCGTATGTCGTGGTGTAGTGGATACGCACGTTGGATCACAGGCGCCTCGAAATTTTCTTTTATCGAGTTTGAATCCCAGGAGGGACAACATGTGTGACGTCAACAAGTTATTTCAATCATTCTCATGTTTAAAACATATTTGTATTCCGTATATCTGAAATAAGATTTTAGGCTATCGATATGAACCAATTAAAAGTAAAATAAATATTGTTTACCGATAACACGCTACCGTGTGGACATTAAATATTGTTTCCCGACGACCCGATACCGTGTGGACTTACGGGCTAGTCAAACGTTGAAATCGAACGATCAGTCGCTACCTGTTACAATGGCAATATATTCGCCTAAATTGTGTATTTATTCTTCATTACGTGCATGTAAAATCGACTGCAACGTGGTGAAATAATACCGCCAACGTATGGCCTTTTTCATCGTGACATTAAGTCCGTTGGTTGACAGTTGACGCTGAGGACATGCAGTTGTACGCTGCATTGTGATTGGCAGATGGCGACAAGAAATGTGCATTCTTATGGGTCGGCTGGCTTTGGGCAAAAACCCCGCCTTACAATACCATCTCCTTTGTCGTGACTAGTTTTAAATTGCAGTTTTATGCTAAGTACCAACTTTTTCTCAGTGTTTCTTCTATCCGATTTAGTGGTAAGTCCAGCAAAGATCAGCATAATCTTAATGAATTATCAGTTTCATATGACATTCGCCTATCTTTTTCGATAAAAACGCGGAAATGGCCGCCAAACACGCACAACTTCAAATAATTGAACTTTGCATTTATGCAACAACTTACACATTGGCGAATTGATCTTTTCTTGCAGAGGAGCTTTAGAAGTTGAATTTGACGTAAAATTACGAGACTCTGGGTAAATCAGATCACCAATATTTAAGTAAGGGGGGGGGGGGAGGGGGGGAGAGAGTTGCCTCTTTGATTTTGATTCTGCGTAGATTTTTTTGCAGGCGTTGATCAGCATTAATTACGACAATTGATTTTAAACTTTCCAGGTGTGTATGTTCACCAGACAGCGAATATCACTACTTTATTTATTAGATTCTTATGTCGATCATTTAGCTAATGTATATTGTTTTAGCCCATATACAATAAAACTGATCTTTTTATCGGTCTATCTCTCTATCTTATCTGTGTAATCTCTGTGGTATGTGGCTGGCCCTAGTAAGAACTCCCCTGATAATAACTAGAGTTGAACGGCGAGTTCTCTTGTGTTGGAGGTACGATTATCACCGCAAATATGTATGATTATGAGACATGCGCAATCATTTTCTTCGCTCTATGGCCATCGCTCTATCGTCATCTCTCTATCGCCATCGCTCTATGGCCATCGCTCTATCGCTCTATCGTCATTGCTGTATCGCCACAGCTCTAATCGCTCTATCGCTCTATCGCACGATGGCCAAGTAACAATGGCCCCTCTCGGCCATCATACTAACCTAACCGAACTAGCCTAGCATGCATGTGTCATGGACTTTCCTAGGATGGACAAGAATCAAGGATTAACTGTGTTGAAGCGATTCCTTTCGTTTTTGGATTCCGGATGTGGAGTTGCCAGCAAGTACCTTGTTTCAATTAGATTTACGGTGTGGCTCGTTGCAATATTCTATATTTGTAGGCCCTACTTATATTTGTATTCAAAATGTTTACAAAGTTCGAAGTTTTTTTTATAAATTGTTCAATGAATGACAAACGAATGGATATAGTATGTGAACGATCGAATATACATTTCGCAAAGTCAGAATATATATTCCGCAAAGATTGAATATGTATATGTAGAAGGTCGTTGGCCGTAAATGAAGAACCAAAACCCTGGTTTATGTCGTCGGTATGGATATTTATTCGATTAACCCAGACTTAAGACCCTGATAATCCAATAGAGAATATCCAAACAACTCCAAACGAAACAAAACTGGCAGCAGAGCTCAAACAAAGTACTGAACTCAAACAGTAACAAAGAAAAAGTGAACCGGCCAGTTCGTTCAGAAAAAATCATGCAGTCACCAAAATTTCCCATAAGGCATTTCACCAATAGAAACACTCGGCACATTCATCACCCAATCATAGTCAAGTGCGTCATGAATAGTCGTTGATTAAGTCGAACATTACCGAGTACAAATGTCAAGTCATGAATATGTAATATGAAACCCTTGCCCAAGTTAAAATACAACACAAGGAATGCAATGAACATTAAATACAATAAATACAATGAACAATACAATAAATACAATGAACAATACCTCTTTGACACACTTCCCCCCATCGAAAATGACGTCCGCGTCATTCATTTCCGTTAGGGGTTAAGTTGAACGTTGGCCTGTAGTAAACTGATCATCAGCTTACAGGCATCCTCCTTAGTTGAAGCAGAGATGTCGGACTCCACCAGGGACTGCAGTACATTAATTCTCGTTCTCCAGTCAGATTGCCGCATCACGTAATCACTAGGAGTGTACCGATCAGGCGGTCGTCTCGTTCTGCTTCAACGTCGGAGTGTGTCACCACCGGATGAAACGCCTGCAACGTTGTCTCTATCATCCTCTAATACGTCAACAGCGTCAGGATCATCTTCTGCATCTAAAGAAGTGTGGTCGTCACCACGATCCGTCGATACTTCCACAGCAGACACTTGGTCGTCACCGGTCAACTGGGAAGTTACGTCTGTTACGTTACAGTCTTGATCACCAACGGGTACGGTATCTGGAATCGCTGAGACTCCTGTAGCCACTGGTGCACCAACGAACTCCAAATCTGTGGACTCGTCATCTTCCGAATCCGAGCATGTGTCCGAATGGTCAGCATTTCGAGCCCCTTTCGTAGGGCTACGAATATCAACATCCTTCTGTTTACGTTTACCGGTTTTCTCTGCAGGACCATCTCCCGTAATAACCCCAACAGGTAATAAATGATTACGGTGAAGCGTCCTGACGCGGTCAACACCGTCTTCCTTCTGTACTCTGTAGACTGGAATGGCCGAATTTGGTTGGCTGAGAACAGTGTATACCTCGTCTTCCCATCGATCAGCGATCTTGTGTTTCCCTTGGAAAGCCAACTTGCGTACAAGAACCCGATCACCAGGCAACACTGTAGCACCACGGATCTTGGAATCGTAACCCTTTTTCTGTCGTTCTCTAGCTTTCCGAGCTGCTTCAGATGCCACCTCGTAAGACGCTTTCAACCGGTTGCGGAGATCTTGAACATACTTGGTTAAAACCGTCTTACTGTCGTTACGGTGCAAACCGAACGCTATATCAATGGGCAAGCGCGGCTCCCTACCGAACATCAGGAAAAATGGGGATTGTGCTGTACTCTCATGGCGAATGCAGTTATAGGCATGTACGAGCGGTCCAACATGTCGTTTCCAATCGTCCTTCTGGTCAGGCTGCAACGTGCCTAACATGTCCAGTAGGGTACGATTAAACCGCTCGCACATGCCATTACCCATAGGATGATAGGGGATCGTGCGGGACTTCTGCATCCCAAGTAAAGTGGAGCTCTGCTACAACTTTATCCTCAAAATTGCCACCTTGGTCTGAATGCAAACGCTGCGGAATGCCATAGTGACAAATAAAGTAATTAAACAAACAATCCGCGGTTGTCTTAGCAGTCATATTG
>JAVTVY010041530.1:0-18674 GCA_036873755.1 Hanleya hanleyi | reverse complement strand
AAATACATGTTAACGTGTGATTAGTTTGGGACTCCATATAGGCTTCAAGAGGTTGAAAGTTACACTTTGAGCAATCTAGTTTTCATCTTATGCAAAGGGGTGTAGGTACTTAAATGATCATAACTATTTTACGTTATGCCCAATCTTTTCACGTGAGGTATTATTTCGAGCAGAATAAATTGGGAAATCATGGAATTACCATAAATAGTCTTTATTTGAATGATACGACGTCAATAGGTCGCCAAATTTCACGTGAAATTATGATATTGAGTCGTTCTTTAACAACTCAATGGGTCGTTCCTCTATCAACTTGTTTTGTTCATATTACTTCTAATTATACTTTCCGTGTACCTTGGAACAAACATTTGTTTACAGATGGTGAAATGGGATTATACGTGATGAAGCAAGTTGAAATAACAATATCCGTATTTTTCAGGAGGGGGAAGTGAGGTTAGGCTACTGGGGATCTTTCTTATAAATGATTTAATCTGTCTAAAACTGAGTAAGTATGGTGTAGCATTCACAACAGTTTTATTACAACAGTGTTTTTTCTCTCAACCCATCTACGTCACTCGTGGGCCGTATCTAAATATCAACGGAGAGAAAAACTATATTTCGAACTATACTTTCCATATCATTGGTCAGATGCAGCCAAGGTTACTCATATATACTTCAGCATTGATAGCAGTATTGTTTATTGACAAATGTATTGTATTCCAATTGATTAATGTTACTCGGGTAAGGTTGCGGGTGGGAGGGGAGGGAGAGGGGGGGGGCGTATCCAAATGTCAACAGAAACAACTACTCCATTAAATTAGCACAAATCGTGGCCAAGAGTAACGAATATAATTATCAGAGCAAACATTGGTAATATATTTGGTGTAATTTAATGTCAAACCTTCGATTGAAGGTATGCTTCGTGAATTGAAAATGGCGACCACGTGATGTCATCTGGATTTATTTTATCGTTTTGAATCATTGTAAGTACTAATGTACGTATTTGTCAATATTTAGTTATTTCTTGTGTTCTATGATTATTTTGCGACTCTTTGCATACTCTTCATACCGAGATGTACATTGGTTAAATTAAAAATGGCGGCCATAAAGCTCATTCTGAACTTGAGAAATTTCAAATCATTTGTCTGATTTAAGGCATATTTAGAAGCTCAATGGCCATATATGTCAAATTGAATCTTGTTGAGTCATAGTCCAATTTTATAGGTTCATTTTGAGGCTAATCGCATAATCTTTGAAGAATATAATTGCGATCATAGGTCATCTATAATTTTAGATTTTCCATACGCTTTATCTAATTCAAGTCATTTTGATGAAACCAAACTACAAATTCGTCGAAATTGGAAAAATTCGTCTCATGGTATATTATGTTGGGCTTATTTTAAGACCATTCACATAATTCTCAGAGCAAAGCATAATGGCGGCCATAAGGCAGCATCTGCGACATTCGCGTTGCCATCTTTTGTATAATTCAGTGCATTTTTAGAATCTCAAAGTCCATATTTGCCAAAAATGTAGCTTATTCTCATAATAACTTAATGGTCTGAGATTATTTTGAGACTACTGATATAATCTTCAGCGCAAAGCATAATGGTTAAATTCAAAATGGCGTCATATGTATTCACCGGAAACTTCTGAATTTATATTTCTTCTAATTGGAAGCCTAAACAACACATATGTCTAATTGGGCTATTCTGATCATAGCCTGATTGGATAGACTCATTTTAAGATTATTCTCATTATATTAAATATAGAGCATAATGGTTAAATTCAAGCTGGCGACCATATGGAGTCATTTAAAACTTGCATTTTTTCATGTTTTGTACAATTCATGTCATTTTGAGAAGCCTAAAACACAAATTTGTCACAGTAGACCTAATGCAGATCATATCATATTATGCTTTTACTTATCACATAATTCTCAGGACAAAGCGCACTGTTGGATGTGTGTGTGTGGGGGGGGGGGTGTATCAGAGTATCTCAAAAATAAAAGGACCTTGTATCTTTAGATGGATAAATGGCCCCAGGTCAGGTGTAATACAGAAGTACCAAAATAAAATACTTCCATTACAAGAAATTGTTCAATTGCCATGAAGTACAATATTATATTGTATACTCAGAAAAATTGCAAGGCACGGAATCTCATCATTCTCGACTAACAGGGACGTAAATGAGTGCATTCGTGCAAAATAGTTGATTCTGAGGTGAAAAGAATTCTTATTGTTCTCTGTAAACATATGAAGATAAACGATAACCAGAACCAGATTTGGTCTACGACCACGTACTGGAACAGCGAATATGCTGTATCGAGCTAGTTCTGGTTATCGTTTATCTTCACATGTTTATAGAAAGAAATATGAGGTGTTTTCGCCCTTCACGGCCCTTTTATTCGAGAATGCTTAGACTCGGTCTTGCAACTTTTCTGAGTATACAATATAATATTGTACTTCATGCCAACTGAACAATTTCTTGTATATGCAATATTTTAATTTTGGTACTTCTGGCGCACCTGTTCTGGGGTCATTTACCCATCTAAACATACCTGGTCCTTGACCGTATTGTCGTGGCATGGGTTCATGCCAAATAAGAACACTGAAGCTCCTTGTTCATCATGTAGGACCATTTAATGATATCAGGTTGGCAATAAACAGGTAATGTACAGTTATGACATCTGATGAGTGATGAATTGCATGACAGCAAACCAGGAAGTATTATCAAACCATGGAGGAAGAAGAAGAGAAGAAAAAGAAGACCCTGAAAGGAATAAAATGGAATCAAAACTAAATATTTATCATTTTATAGTAACCATGGCAACGGTACCCTGTATATTGAAACACAGTTATGAATATGCCATCTAAGTGGGTAACCTGGCAAGATACAAGTACTGGTATTTATATATCAGATGGACCAATAATAATGCATCACAATTTTCAATATGTCATACATGCATCTCATTGTTCAATCAAATTCATCTCCAGAAAATATTAATTGCTATTATATAGGTAATTAATATTAAGAATTATAATAGTGACTGATATAGATAATTAATCCAAGAATTAGTATAGTGACTTTGTCAAATAAACTTGAGGTAATAAAGTTGTATTTGGTTTTCCATCATTTACATGTATCATTTACATGTATCATCATTTACATGTATTCAGCATACCTGAGGGCCAATCAGCACTACCCCCAAATCTCCAGCCTTATGAGTTCATGCTTAGAATAAGCTTACGGCCACCATGTTGGACTGCATATAAAAATACAGTAACAATCACTGTACTGAATACAATTCGAATTAGATTTTAATTGATTGAGGAAAATTAATTAATTGATTGAAGAAAATTAATTAATTGATTGAGGAAAATTACTCATCACAATTAATGAAATTACACATCATCAATCAGTCTATTAGAGCTCTATAAAAGCATACAATTTCTGTGACCTAGATTACATACAAAAATTGCGGGAAAATCTATTGCGCTATCAATAAGCACATGATACAGTCGGTAACTTTCAGTATGAAAAACCACCCCAAAATGGATCTCCATAACTCAATATTTCATGAAAACAACGAAAATACAATACGTAAAATTGTCTTACCGTTGGTACCCCCATGGAACCACTCAGTTCAACATAGATGGAATTTTTCTAGCCATTTCGGGCAGTGGGACAGAAACACACGCTTCTTGTCCGAATTTCTCACCCGTAGTAATATTGAATGGTTGGATAGCCTGTTTTCACAGGTTAGCATTGCGCGAAAGAAATAGTTCCAAATGCGGTTCCATTTATCTGGACCCATGCACGGTAAGCAATCTATGTCTGAACTGTACAATAATATTATTGCATTAAGGGGTCATTTTAAATGAATCAATGCAGCATTAACAACGGTTTTCGCCCATTCAGAGCACATTCTAAAAATACAATCAACTCTATGACAACGCACTGATCAACACAGGTCGATGCATCAAACAGCTGATGGTGTAAGGGGAATAACTCTTCCCTAGACCAAATACAGATGTAATCTTATACAAAGTGACAGTCTGCGGGGAATACATAAGTCTATTAAAATCTCAATCCCCGACATTCTTCCCCATTTTATGCCAGACGCCCTCGAATGGCAATACCTAGAAATTTATACAGAAAAAGTGATCTAAAAAAAACTTTTTCTTCCCTGAAATATATAAAAATATATACATGCACAGGAGTAGTCCAAATATGACAGGACATATTACAGCTGCGGGACTAACCCTGTCTCCCAACATTTTGTGAGGAAGCAAACATCTGAAATTTATGCCTGTTCATGCCCTTACCTACTCCGTAGCGCGCCATATCTGACGTTCATATTTCACTACCAAGGCACCGATTGCCTTACAATACTTGTCCATACCCGCTATAGTGAGATGACAACCATCCGCGATGTACTTAGGAAAATTGACTGTGTGTTGCGGAACCATATGAATTTGCGGATAATTCTGAATTCTCTGGGACAGAAGCTTATTATACCTTCTGACACGATGATTGAATGTCTCGACACATATCTGACCAGTTCTCAGGATTTTGGTTCGCTGTAGGACAGAAAGAAATACGATAAAATCAGGGTGTACTCCAAAATCCTTCAACAATTCCAGGAATTTCAACACATTTCCTACAACGATATGTGGAGTGTTTTCCACACTGCACAGATCATTTGTTCCCAAGTCGATACTTAGGACGTCAACACGTCGACGGGCTAATTTGCTCAGGTATCTCCCGGGGCAATCTATGATTTTGTCATAAGTCAACCCAGAGTATCCATCGAGATATACTACACTACTACTCTGAATGCCTACCACTTCTTTAGCTGAACATCCTAATGTTCTCCTTAAATTGAGACAGACACGCTCCCAATCCCTGAAGGGAAGCGTCAACTTCAAGAACAAACTCTCGGTCAAACTTCGGATAACCTAAAACAGGTGCTTCTGACAACTTCAACTTGATGGCCTGCATGGCATCATCAGCGTCACTAGTCCAAGTCCATGGCTGGGCAGAGTGCTTCCCCACTTTCGTGGGAGAACTATGCTCAGCCACTAGACTGTGCAATGGAGCAACTAATCGGGAAAAATTTGGCACGAACCGCCTGTAATATGATGCTAGCCTCAAAAATGATCTAAGATCGCTACTATTCCTCAGTACAGGCCAGTTCTTTATCCGCTCCACCTTCCCGGGATCGACCGCTATTCCATTCCTACTGACCACACGGCCTAAGTACAGTAGTATCAGTTGGAAAAGTTTACATTTCCAGCCATTGAGCTTAAGCCCATACTGAATGAGTCGTTTTAGAACTTTCTCTAACCTTTCCTGCCGCTGCAGCATCCTAACTGCCATTACTGCCTCCTCAGGTGACAAACTTTGTAATGTCACGCCAGGTGGCAGGTCATAGGTCGACCCATCCGGAAATCTGAATTGCTCTTGGTTACCAACATGGTCACCTCCAGTGTCATCAACCAATTCATCTACAGTAGGCTCTACAGCCCTTGACTCACAACGTTCGACCAACACGTCTTGCAACAAGACCTTCAGACCTCCAGTGTCATTTGTAACTGAGAGACATGGAGTTACATCTGCCTCTGTGATTTCTGCTAACTTAGCAAATGCCGGAATGATGATTGCCTCCCTACCCAGATTACCGACAAGAACACCGAATGAATCCCCACTCGCAATTTGACAACTGTCATACACAACACAAGTAGCAGGATTCCCAAATTTGCTCGACAATATTGGCTGATTGGAGCACAACAAAGAGCAAAATGCACTTCCTTCCACAGACAGGCATTTCCCCTTCAATTGCTCCATACCCTGGGACGGCCAACATCTTACAGCCTTTACTTCTCTAGCCTGTATAATTTCAGAGTGATGTCCAGTCCAGAGGCCACAGGCCTGAACTCCACAATCGATCCCACTAGTCATGCTAGTGGACGAATCCACTGAAACTGATTTCTCAGCTACATCTAAACACTGGAAGGCCAACATCCAGCTTTCCCTATAAGGACCAACAGGGTCCACTGACAACATCATAAGTGGCCTCAAAATGTTACAGCCCAAAATAACTGGTGAATTCCGCCGCCTGTCACTAACAGGTTCTGCCGGGCAGCTCAAATCAACACGAACAAGAAAACCAGCATCTACAATGGTTTGACCAAATGCCTCAACAGGGATCTGCAAAAACCCCTCAACTGGGACCTCCAAATCATTGGCTCCCACAATCTTAACATAAGCAGCAACTTGGTTCAACCCACCCACCTTCTCTGCTAGATATTTATGATAGAAGGAGGAGGGAATCAATGATGTCTCGGCTCCAGTGTCCAAGACACACCCAACATTGACTCCAGCTATTTTTATGCGGTGAGCCTGGGCCAATTTCCCCAATATGTCACTACGGGAATGATTCACATCTAAACCAGGGCACTGCCCACCAGCGGCACTCTCCCTGGACAAACTATCTAAATTGAACTCTATAACATTTACACATGGGCTATCAGGCAAACAGGCCTCAGCCTCCATTGATAGCCCACATACAACGGAGGCAACTAGTTTTCCGATTGGGCACTAACTTTGGGGGGAGAAGTTTCCTTACTTTTCTGTTCCTTTAATGCAAGCTTTGGGCACCGTTTGATTATGTGGCCCTCCCCCTTACAGTAGAAACATACAGGACCCTTATCTTTATCACTTCTTATCCGACCACCATAATCACCACTTGTGCCCTTAACTGCCCCTCCTATACTACTCGAAACATTTTTGTTGGACACTATGTCTAGCACTTTCTTAATTTGAGCTTCTTGCTCCTTGCTTTGTTGCTTAATTTGCCGCATATCCTCCTGTAATTGCTTTTGCCCACTAATCAACTGTTGTACTATTGGGTGTTTAGAAACGTAGTCGGACCCACTAACGGTAGGATCTACCCTATCAGCTGCGACCGTCGGACGTTCATCAGCTTCATCATCCGATGAACCTTGTAACATGATAGCCCTAGCTCTACCTTTATAACGTGGTTTTGCTTCATATTCCCTAAAAAATTTGAGTGCCTCCTCGCGCATATCAACAAAATTTCTTGCTGGATTGGACATCTCCATCCTTCGAAGTTCCCTTCGAATTGTTGCATCACGCGCCCCGCGTACGAATTGCTCTTTCAAAGCATTGTTACGTAGTCGCTCGAGGGCAGTGCGTTCTTCCGCGTTCTCAGCCGCGTTCTCTAAACGGGAGTACAATCTCATGAGAGATCGGCTAAAATCAGCTAGAGTTTCCTCCTCAAGTTGTTCACGTGCATGGAAGGTGCTATTCAAGGATTGAACCGACTCGGGGGGCCCAAATCTCTGTTTCAGTACACCAATTAACTGCGCATAATTTCGACGCATTGCAGGTGTGCAACACAGAACTTCCTCTTTAGCTGATCCAGCTAGATGATCAGTAATTATTGAACACTTGTTGTCCCCATCTAATCCTAGCTGTCGAGCATAAATTTCCACGTCGTCCAACCATTCTTTTAAGGTTAGATCTCCTGGCCTCCTAGGATGGCCATAGAACTTCGCAAGTTTAATGGTTGGGGTAGGTCTAATTGACAAATTTTCGAGGGCGCTTGCCAAAGTGGTCGCAATTGCTTGGTTCGATCGATTGATCAACTCAGCCACATCAACAGGTTGTTCATCTGCCATCTCACAAAATGCTAGCAGACCAGACAAATGGCACAAAAATAAGTTATAACTAATATGCTAGCAGACTAGACCAAAATAATTGGCACAGAATATGTCTACGATCTAGGGTAGATACAAATGGTGAATCTAATACTCAGACCACGGTGGAGTCCACCCAACTGCATTCCGCTTCGTTGAATTGTTAGTGCCAAGACCACACATCACCAGCCCCATAGTATTTCAATGGGTTGGCCTGAACAAATGTGTGCAAACAATTTTTACTGGATTTAGGTTATGCAATTGAGAGGTTCCCACCGTAATACTGACACTTCAGTAATACTAAACAGAAATATCACCAGATTGAACAATCAATAGTAAAACAAATTTTCTAAATAGCTGGAACGACAAATGTAAATACATATGTAAATACATACGGCACCTCAGGGTCTTCTCTTAAATTTTCCTCCCACATTCAGTAACAATGTCACTTGTCACACATGAACACTGCATCTAAATACTGTTCAGTTCACTACAGTTCAATATGTCCGATGACTGTCGATGACACATCCCACAGATGAGATCCCACTCTCTGACACCAATTTTGTCGTGGCATGGGTTCATGCCAAATAAGAACACTGAAGCTCCTTGTTCATCATGTAGGACCATTTAATGATATCAGGTTGGCAATAAACAGGTAATGTACAGTTATGACATCTGATGAGTGATGAATTGCATGACAGCAAACCAGGAAGTATTATCAAACCATGGAGGAAGAAGAAGAGAAGAAAAAGAAGACCCTGAAAGGAATAAAATGGAATCAAAACTAAATATTTATCATTTTATAGTAACCATGGCAACGGTACCCTGTATATTGAAACACAGTTATGAATATGCCATCTAAGTGGGTAATTACTCAATAACCTGGCAAGATACAAGTACTGGTATTTATATATCAGATGGACCAATAATAATGCATCACAATTTTCAATATGTCATACATGCATCTCATTGTTCAATCAAATTCATCTCCAGAAAATATTAATTGCTATTATATAGGTAATTAATATTAAGAATTATAATAGTGACTGATATAGATAATTAATCCAAGAATTAGTATAGTGACTTTGTCAAATAAACTTGAGGTAATAAAGTTGTATTTGGTTTTCCATCATTTACATGTATCATTTACATGTATCATCATTTACATGTATTCAGCATACCTGAGGGCCAATCAGCACTACCCCCAAATCTCCAGCCTTATGAGTTCATGCTTAGAATAAGCTTACGGCCACCATGTTGGACTGCATATAAAAATACAGTAACAATCACTGTACTGAATACAATTCGAATTAGATTTTAATTGATTGAGGAAAATTAATTAATTGATTGAAGAAAATTAATTAATTGATTGAGGAAAATTACTCATCACAATTAATGAAATTACACATCATCAATCAGTCTATTAGAGCTCTATAAAAGCATACAATTTCTGTGACCTAGATTACATACAAAAATTGCGGGAAAATCTATTGCGCTATCAATAAGCACATGATACAGTCGGTAACTTTCAGTATGAAAAACCACCCCAAAATGGATCTCCATAACTCAATATTTCATGAAAACAACGAAAATACAATACGTAAAATTGTCTTACCGTTGGTACCCCCATGGAACCACTCAGTTCAACATAGATGGAATTTTTCTAGCCATTTCGGGCAGTGGGACAGAAACACACGCTTCTTGTCCGAATTTCTCACCCGTAGTAATATTGAATGGTTGGATAGCCTGTTTTCACAGGTTAGCATTGCGCGAAAGAAATAGTTCCAAATGCGGTTCCATTTATCTGGACCCATGCACGGTAAGCAATCTATGTCTGAACTGTACAATAATATTATTGCATTAAGGGGTCATTTTAAATGAATCAATGCAGCATTAACAACGGTTTTCGCCCATTCAGAGCACATTCTAAAAATACAATCAACTCTATGACAACGCACTGATCAACACAGGTCGATGCATCAAACAGCTGATGGTGTAAGGGGAATAACTCTTCCCTAGACCAAATACAGATGTAATCTTATACAAAGTGACAGTCTGCGGGGAATACATAAGTCTATTAAAATCTCAATCCCCGACAGTATTAAACAAACTATGGTTTCGTTGATTGATGATGGGGGTGCAAACAGTGCCCCTAACTCACGGACTACTATGGATGAAATGATCCAGTCGTTACACTGATGTATTTATTGTGCGTAAAGTTCAAAGGGTTGTCAAATATATGACCAACCAGACGCATTGTCTTAAATTAAATAGAAGTCCTCAAAAAAAAATTGCGGCTTTGTTCATTCAGTTTTTATACCGTTGTCCCGTCCACTCGCTGCATGGATGCAATCTATTTTGGATCACACTAAAACCTGGTGGTAGAGTAATCTTATTTTATCTACGTTGAAAGCTTTACAGGGGGAGGGGGCAGGCCGGGGAGATATTACTGAGTTCCCAGTATAATTTTCATGTGGTCACCTCAAAGTGCATTGATACTGCCTAATGTAAGCCATTCTCGCCAAAACCAGGGGTATCTCTATGATAGATAGCCCTGGTCCACTTGGGTACTGTATCTTCTTCACCTGTAAAGCAACATCCTGCATATATTGACCAATCATATCACTTGTTTACCGCGACCATGGCGACAGTGACGAGCTTCGAAAACACCAATCTCACGTTCGGCTATTTCCACTTTCGCAGCTAGTGAGTTCTGGGGATAGATTGCAAAAACACCATAGCTTGTTGGATACCCGGTTGCAGACCAACACGCACATATTCAACAACCATGAACATTAATAAATTTAAAGGAAACATAGATTAAAACCACAGGCCCGCAAAACAAGAGTTTTGAGGGGTGTGGACGGTGGTATTAGGGTGATGTGTCGAAATATGGGGTCTCTATATATAACCCCATGCTTTATATAAATCCACATCAAGGTGTGAAACGGACTTTGGGTGAATCGAGAAATAAACGGTTTACCGCCAAACAAAATACATCAGCATATTCTACAAGTATCACTTTATATATTCCCGTCGTCAAATTAGTAAATTTGTGCAATTTTTTACCTTTGCCGGGCGATTCAAAATCCAACGTAACTGTCCATCCATCTAGGAACAGTTAGATTATGGCGGGCTTCGTTCTCAATTCTGATTGGTCAGTCGCGACACGCCTCCGGCAAGAGAGGTCACGCACTGATCAGCTGTCGCGACTGACTAATCAGAATTGAGAACGAAGCCCGCCATAATCTAACTGTTCCTAGAAACTTTAAAGGCGGTCCGCGATGTCAGTGTATCCGACCTCACCTTCCCACTGAAGGACGTGAATTAAGTGAAATAACGCACGGATTTCTACAAAATTTCACTGATCTATCCATTAATATTTTATTGTTATGCATGCTTGGATTAAATATTTTACATTCGGTATCAGCGAATAGTTTAGTCCAGAAAGCAAAACCCTAACGTATTTTACCATCAGCGCAGTTTTTCTAGGTCACGTACATGTAACTGGAATGTTGGCGGAACGCGGTCTGCTATGCAAGATAATCAAGGGTTCGCCTTTGGCTCACAAATAGAAACCTTGACGTTGTGAAGATGAGTGTAAGGCAGTGTACGCAAGGTAATGTAACTGTCTCACTTTACATTCAACCTCTATTCGTCTGGTGACTAATTGTGCAATCTGACTAAAGAAATAATTCGATAACGCTACTGCATCATCCGAATGTATGGTACTATCCTACGTACAAACTTTTGACAGATACCATGCCTGTCTAAGAGTGTGTTCGAAATGGCCGCATCTGATTTGCTCAAGAGATTAATAAATCAGGGCAATCACATGCCTTGTACCAGGCAAATTGCTCCTTAACCCCTAGTGTTATTTTATCATAGATCTATTGCTCAACTAAGTGTCAACAACTACTCAATGTGTAACACACAGAGTTCAAACTAATATCAGATTCGTTGGTAAAATTTGATTTTTGTTCGGGACGATTGGACACAAGGTTGAGGATGAATTGACTCATCGGGGACGAATTGACACGAGTTGGATGGGAACGAGTTGGTTTGGTGACGAAATGACCTGCATCCGGCCCGGTGACCTTCATCACAAAAGAGAGACCACTTAATATACTGCCGATTTTATTTCTATCAAATATGTTCAGGCTGTTTGTAATATCTATTTTCGTTAGAAAAAAAAACATGCATAACGAGTGCAAGAAATAATGTAGCGAATTTCCACAGCTGCGATCTGGTCTCGCGCCGCAACCCACATGCGTGCCCCCTCTTCTCTACCGTTGTGTTTGGTTTCTTCGCAAAAGACTACCTACAGATAATTTCATTGGCACTTTCAAACAGGGCAAACAGACGTGATGTGTACGGGCCGTTGGCATCGGGAAAAAATACACAGTGGATCGCGTCGGTCTGCAAACGGTGATTATTTAATGAAAGATAAAAATCCCTTGGCTAACTAAGATTCGCTACTACGGTCAACTTTCACAACCTAACCACAGAAACAAATACCATATACTTGTAAATCGGATTTCACAAAATAATTTATTACCTAATACATGGCATTTAAAACCCTCATTATGTATAAAAATAGCTTAAATCACAACTCTACTCATTTTGAGCATCGATCGTAACGCGCTCAGTTAATCAACTTCTCTCCGAGCACAAGAGCAAGGTGTGTAGCTAGGACAGAAGCTGATTCAATGAGCGTACGATTGTATTCACATTGGTAAATCTATGATACACATCGCAACACTTTGCATAATAAACATTTCACATATTATAGAAGTTGAGCATTCTAAAAATAAAGCATACAGTCATATATTTTCAGGCCATTTTTTTTTCTTCATATTTGTATTGCCGTGCTATCTCCTGGGTTAATCTGTCGTTGACTGACAGGCATGTTCCTATAACGATTACGAAACTCTTCACTTCCAAAAGTCATAACTTGAATCCTGCAGTGGCTTCTGGATGTGCCGAGTCAAAAGGGGGGAGGGGGCAAGTCAGATAAAATATGGAAAGATGGATGTGTGGGTGGGTGGGGGGGGGGGGGAAGTGCTGCCATTTTTGGAAAATATTACGTACTTCCGTTCCGCAAACATTTCATGTTTTCAAACATCTACCCACAAACTATCATCCACCGGTTTCAGGATTCAGCAACGGTTGAGAAACACGCGAAGTGGGACATAAGCGTATACAATATACAGAATATACAACTGCACAAACCACAAATGTACTAAAGAGTCTGCATCCTTATTGCATTGACCACTGCTTCTTCACCCTTCATTCTGTGTTTAGGGACTGTGCCAGAATATTTTGAAGTAGGCTGTATGACGAGTGCCAGTGCCGTACCGGTAGTCGAGCCTAGTCTGTCCATTTTAATCAGTCGTCTACTTTGGAGATGGTCAAAAATCAGTATTTAACTGTGCATATCCTTTGTGTACCGTGTAGAACAGACTGAACTCTACAAAATGACCACCATTTCTCAGTGATATCGATAATATATCACGCTTGAAATAACTTTGTGATTCTCTCCATATAAATGTCCAGCACATTTTTTTCATGTACCGGGCGTCAATTATATTGCATCCGTGTTCACTAGCACAAAGGTCAACAATGCCGGGTACGTTTATAGATATGTGGGCGGTTTATCATTCGGCAATTTCAATGGTCATAGAATATAAGCGACTATACCACGGATCGCCTGTTATCACTTTAAACGGCAACAATGACATTTGAGCCAGTTAGCATGAATTATTATGACGTCTATCTATGTAATTGAGACCCGGTACATTAAACAACTGTACTGGCGTTTTATATGGAGATAATTACAAAGTTATTTCAATTATGATATATTATCGATATCACGGAGAAATGGTAATTTTGCAGAGTTCGGTTTGTTCTATACACGTTGCAGAAAAGAAAATTTATTCAGAGTTAACTATTGATGTTTGACAAGCTCCAAAGTAGACGACTAATGGACAGACTTTATTTAATTCGCTCACATAAACTGACGCTATATAATTGCTGAAGCCATACTCTTATCCATGGGTCGTTTGAGGAAGCCTCGAACCCGGGCCTTCCATGTGGTCCTTCATTTCATTTTGATGGAGTAGCTGCGAAAGAAATGTGTAAAACTTAATAATGCATGCGTATTCCATCAAAAACAGCGTGATCGAGAGTTTTGATACCGCTACATGGAGGGGCGTTTTCTGTCACAAAAATAAAACGGGTCACGTTTCACAGGTTCATACTCCATGTAAGAATCACGAGACAATGCATACAATAGCCAACTCTGGGGACAACAATATGTCTAAATTTATGCCTTTTCAGCGACACAAAGATTCAGACAATAGCTTCCTATATGAAGTATCTACCGTTTCATAAGTCTAGAAGAAGCACGCTTAATAATTGCCATGATCAACCATTCATTCTTTGCGCAAGTCTACCTAGAACCATACTTCATATAACCTAAGAGTGAATGCTTACTTACTCCCACGTGCAAATCAATCCGCGAACTACTTTTTGAAGTACATGTACTAGTACTACTTTTCAATGATATGTTGACAGGCTTGTACAGTCTTCAAAATATCTCCATTTCACAGACACGCGCTAATATATACAAACTGAAAATTACCGATTGGCAAAACTGATTGGGTTAATAAATTCAAGAGTAAAAGTAAGACAAAATTCGTAATATTTATCTGCATACGGTGATATTGACAAAATGTTTTGTTTATAATTTGCATAATTACACACAACATATATTGTAGCCTATGAGTGAATAAACTTATGTTATTTCCACTGTAGCATTATTGTTACGAGATATGACAAAACAATGTATAAGATATCTCGTGGAAAGATTTTGGACTGTGATGATGGATTATTCAAAAGTTATTAAGAAAAACTCACCCATTTTCCAAGAGAGTTGCTTTTCCTAACCCAAATTGTGACTATCAGCCCACTAACACTTTCAGGATGGTGAGAATTATTCATCATGACTGAAATGGACCGACCGTTAGAGAAACTCTGTGATTGGTTGGATATTCTTTCAATAGTCTCCACGGACCAATGAAACTACCGGAATCATTTTTGAACATTTGAATTGACCAATTAAGAGTTTCGAAACTGGAATATATATATATATAAATATATCCCTGTATCTTAAACAACGATTCGTCGCATCAAGATGGCCTTCTGAATGATCCATTGCCACCGAGAATGATCCATGGCCGCCGAGAATGATCCATGGCCACCAAGAATGATCCATGGCCGCCGAGAATGATCCATAGTCGTCATAAATTATTCATGGCCACCGAGAATGATCCATGGCCATCACAAATTATTCATGGTCGCCGAGAATGATCCATGGCCTGGTCTCTGTCTAAAACATTATGGATGTTCTATCCCACATAGCTCTGTACTACCTTATATATGTGGTAATTCGTGCATACTTATAACACAGCAAAACAATATATGGGCGTAGCCATCCCCCCAAAATAGGCCGACGTCACTCTCCTGAACAATACTTTTCGAACTTTGTAAAGATTTTATCTCTACGTCGGCTGGTTGTCGAGTTATTAAAACACGGACAGACGGACTTTAAAGAATTTAAGGGTAAGAATATTCTGGAATGAAAATGCGACTGGCACTATGTCAGCTCAAGCGTGGGATACGATAGTGTTTCCGAATATGCTATCATAACCAGTTATGTAGCTGATGTAGCCCTGATGTTCCTAGAGGACTTTGTACTGCTACATCATTTTAATTTGACAGGTCACAATAACAAAATGTGTGCCCGGCTGAACAAATTCATTAGCAATTACAAGTGGAATGTCGTACGCTATGTAAAAAGTAAACAAATTAAGTAACACACAGACAGAACCAAAACATGCAAAAGGCACCTCTACAAGATATACTTGCTCTTGTGTGCAAGTTTCGTGATGTTCCTGTGTTATTTTTAGATATAATGAAGACCAAAAAAAGTTAACAGGCAGGGGGACAGACAGACGTAAATGCCAATAACAATACTCCTTAACCCACATGGGCTGAGGAGTAAAAAGGCATAAAAATGACACACAGTTCACGATAGATTCTCGATCTTTTCAAATCTAGACGTAATTGTGATAAGTGGAATGAAGTGTTCATCTGCACTGAGTGGAATCCTTCCTTCGAAAACGCTACTAGTAGATGAAGTATGCTCCGTGCAATATATGCAGTGTTGTGTTTTTGTTGTTTATATTTCCCGCCTAGTGCTGTATTATCTCGATGAAATAGGCGCACTCTGGTTCACGTTGAGATTTTGTGAGTGTGACATCAACCCGAATGGTCTTAGATGGTAAATGTAGAATTCCATACTATACATCTTATTCGGTGGTATGTAGTGGAAGGTTATAGCGTAGTCACTTATGCTCTCCATTCCCTGGATAAAAAAGATAGATATTAAGATAATCTGATGCAGAAGTTCAATACAATTTGCATAAACCAACAGTGTTCCTTGAATTATCATACAAGAAGAGTCAGCCTAGCTCACCAATATATCCGAGTATGGAGAGGCTTGATTACACTAGTTAGAAATAACACGACAAATAAGTACATTCCGAAAGCTCGATAATACACGCAAAATCATGTACAAATTGGTATTTGTCGTGTTATTTCTAACTAGCTCACCAATACTACCAAAGGAGATGATATTGTAAGGCGGGGTTTTTGCCCACAGCCAGCCGACTCATAGAAATGTACATTTCTTCTCTCCATTTGTCAATCACAATGCAATGTACAACTTGTCGTCGGTGGCAATTGACTGATCGTTCGATATCAACGTTTGACTAGCCCGTAATGTCCACATGGTATCGTGTCATCGGTAAACAATATTTATTTTACTTTTAATTGGTTCATAATAATAGCCTAAAATCTTATTTCAGATATGCTGAATGCAATTTTTTTTTTACAAAAATGAAAAAGATTGAAATAACTTGTCGACGTCACACATGTTGCCCTCCTGGGATTCGAACTCTGTAACAGGCTATTTTGTCACTTTAATCTACTTACGAAAACTTCAAACGTTATGAATCATAACTTTTCATTTTTTGAGTATGAAGGACTCCTTGGACCAAAAAGATCTTCTAGCAGTGGGGAAATAATGTTACCACACAACACTAAGTTAAATGGCGTTTTGGTCCAAGGGGTCCTTCACGTCTAAATGCGTGTCTGAAGGACTCGATTTAGACCCATTTTTCACGAAATAGAACAAGCTGTGGATTTCAGTTTCATGTGATATTCTATAATCATAACGCAATCGCTCTAAAACTTTCACATAGTGTGTACTTATATTTTCTCTTGCCGTTACACTAAAACATAAGTATTTTTAGGACATTTTATTTTTTCGATTTCAACCGCACCACGTATAGGCCAAAATCCCGCCTTATCGAACCATCACCTTTGAGAAGAATTCAATGAGTAGTTCTTAAGTAATTGCCTAAAAATGAATTTCGGATGGACACTAGGCGGACGAATGGACACACGGACGTACTGGGGGTATAAAGTGACAAGGTATTCACATAGCTGGGGGGGGGGGGGCGGGGGGGGGGAATCTGATGTTGTCCTGACCTGAAACTAAATGTTGGATAGAGCTTCTCTCCACTGGGTTTTTTCCCGTGGGGCTTTTGTTCGCTGGGGCTTTTGTGCAGGTTACAAAAAGAATGCTGAACTGTTAAAATATTTTGTTCACATTTTTAATAGAATAGCTTTCAGTTATGTGCTAGCGAGGACACATTTTGTTTTAGCCTGAATTTCAAATGCATCGTAGGCTTACGATGGCCTGACAGTTCGAGTTGAGTCAATCCAGACATCCGAAGACGATTGAAACCGACAAGAGAGTGACGTTTGCGCACGGCAGTTGGTAAACTGGTGGGTGGATGCACTGACCAATCGAATTTCGTCAACTCGAAATTCACAAGCTCTCAATCAACAAGATCCGTGAAATGAAATGTGTCTCGTGGAAGATGATTATATTTAATCCGACTACGAGGCGGGATGTTCAAAGCTTGCGTGGGTGGGTGTTTTGCACGCGGGTGTCCAGATTAAATAGTTCACAATTTCAGGGCCAACAGACGGTATCTTCCAGATATTCCGTCCCAGGATTTGATACTCAGGCTAATTTTGTTGTTATAATACAATTTACTTTCGTTATCAAGCTGGATAGATTCGTTTCATGCATACCCAATACATCTCAAAGTTGTTTCATACATTTATTCAGAAGATACAGCAAGTAACTATTGGCTTTATTCAGTTTATGATTCAGAAATAAAGCCTCTGTATTCCGTAAACTTTGATCTATAAGGTCCACTGATGACACTTAGTGAAGAAAATAGTGCATGAATGGATACCAAATTTCTTGTCATAGGTGTTCCCTAGGCTTTGAAATATCACAAATTAGAACTGAAGCATAATTAAAGCCAAATGAGTAATTGGTAAATGGTAACTCAGGAGTAGAAAGGGTTGTGTAATTTAAACTGGAGATGTAAACTTGCGCTACATTTCCCAGAACATAACAGCTCAATCTTCCATCTGGTTATCGCCCCTGTTCACTCTCCTGCAGAAAGGTGTAATATCTTTGATGTAAGATGTAGATTTATATAGATCGTGGAAAACATTTCATGAATATTTTGGAAGTAGAATGGAACGAAAACATTGATGATTACAGGAAAATTATTATGTAAATGATTTCCCCAGAGCTGGATTTTAGAAACTATAAGAAGGCTCACAATAGATAAGGTTGGAATTAAACCATGATACAGATCGACAGAAAAGTGGACAGATAGACAGACAGACGATGACCTGATCAATGAAACATACAAAAGGCACATCTACATATTACATGCTATGAACAGAAGTTTTGTCGGCCTGCCTTCGGCATCTTCATTTTATCCAGCCAATTTCTACGTT
>JAVTVY010041529.1:0-18333 GCA_036873755.1 Hanleya hanleyi | reverse complement strand
TACAGCTTACAATTTGCCAATGGGGCAGATAGGGAATGAGGATTTTGGATATCCCTTTTCACAATCAAGAGTTTTATTGAAAATAAAAAATATATGCTGAAATGTTGGCCTAAATTTAATTTTAATTGGCAAAAAATAAATTACTTTTATTTGTCATTTTTTCAATGACATCCATTTACACGTACAATATGTGGGTAGTCGTATTAGTCTGTAAAGCATAGGCAAATAACTGGAACGTAACACCAGTTGTGACTAACTGGATTAACTGGACACGTGCCTTCGCAAATTTTATCTACTTCCTCGTGTACGAAGTGAGATTTTGATTGAAGTTGTAGTTTAAGGGCCGTTTCCCTTATACGGATTTCGCGGCCCATCAATTCAATTTTTTACTTACATTTCAAGGCACATTTTTTAGTTTAGTTAAGATCTGTACAAGCGTTATATTTTAGAATAAATAAATAAATAACAAAAATTAGAGCAAAGGGAGATATAAAAAAAGAATGGAGTGAAGGATATCGTCTATGTACAAGTTCGTCAGTCTGTTTTATTCAGGTTATACTGGTAAATAAGTAAAAAGTTCATTGCACTGGTAATCGCGAGGATGATTTCTTTGTCATTGTACCTCCTCGTACGCACAAAGCCGTCCAGAAAAAACTGTAAGAACAATGGGCGTCATCAGAATTTCTCGAGAGGGGGTAGTTTCTTATGCTTTCTTATTAGAGAGCACAGTAATACTGCGATTCAAACGCCTGGTCCGTCATTCATTATTCAGCCGTTGTCCATTAAAGAGTTTCCGCGTCCATAATTCAAATTCTATATAACAACATTAACACCAACAATAACAGCCATATTACACATAAACATAAGCAAGTTTCCTGCGAGAGAGAAGCAGTCAACAGTTTTCAATGATGTCGGCAAGACATCATGATGTTTCAATAATATCATATCCGTATCGCTGATCAGGATTCCTAATCCGTTTGATTTTCGTTGCAAAGTCGATATCTAGAGAATGATGTATCCCAGTCAAGCTTTGATTGTGAATGTTCATATGATCTTGAAGTACATAGGTTCATACGGCCCCTAGCCCCGAGTTCAGCGGAATTACGAAACATACCACCATAAATAGTGCACGCTACGCTCGTATTTTGCTATTAGCATGCAATATAATGTATCGCCAAATTTGAGAAACTTTTAATGGAGGCGCTTGGTGTAACAGTTCTGTTTCAGCAATAATGCTCGGTGACGTTGATTGAAATCATCACATTGAATACAGGATCTAGCAAATGCTACTAGACGAGATATGTATACGCCATACCCAGGCCCCACTGAAATATTGCTTTCCAGAAAGGGATAGTTTACAATGTCAACATTGTAATCATCTCTTTTGTCGTAAAGTCGACGAGGGTCTAAATATGATGTGCCTGTAGGGCTATCTGTAGTTTCCTTCAAATCCAGTGAAGGTGGAAATATATCCTTAACTGCGTCATTTATATAGCGATTATCCACAGCGAGAAGATCTTCTACATAGCGTTTGATGAATGAACGGGCTTTGAATGGATCGGTTTTTGAAAGCGCCTGCATAGTCACAGATATAGGTCAGACAACAGGGGTGCACAATTAGTACCCATTGGAATACCTATATGCTGTTCATATGTTGTGTTGCCAAATTTCACATAGATATTTTTAATGAGAAATTCAAGTAACTCTATAAACAAAGAAACATCCCACGAATGATATCTCTTGTATGTAATAGAGCTAAAGAATGTTTTATGACTTCCGACATTAATATATCCACTATCAGTCCTGGTGAGGGATTGTAGTATAGAGTTGAGAAATCTCATGTGGATACATGTCTGTACGGTATGCGACCTGTAGTATCAAGTTCGTCCGTAAGACATTTTGAGTTTTTCAACATCCACATACATTCAAAGCCAGAGTTTTTAGAAATAGTGGCGCAATATCTTTCTCAAAAGGCTTTTACCTTCTTAAAGACCCTCGTCAACAGGATTGAAAGAAGCTTGGTGGTGCAGCTTCCAGAACCAGCTATGAATCTAGCTTTGTATGGTGATTTATGCATTTTGGGAGTCCGGTCCATTTGATGATATGTTTACACTCAATTCTTCAACCAGCACATAGCAATATTTACATATGAATATTATATTATTTGGAGCTTTGTCTGCTGGGACTATGACGAATTTACTCTGGTGATTTGCTAGAACTTCTTGCGATTTGAGGTTTCTCAGTACTTGTTTTGCTTGGGGAAGGGTACTTCTGTCAATATGACGAATTGTTTCAAATTACAAGCGTTTAGTCCGTCATTCATAATCCAGCCGTCGTCCATTAGAGAATATCTGCGTCCATAATCCAAAGGCCTATCCCACAATCCATATAACAGTATTAGCACCAAATTCAAAAAGACAATCATAGTATACAAAAACATAGGTTTGTTTCCTGCAAGAGAGAAGCGGTCAACAGTTTTCAATGATGCCGGCAAGACATCATGATGTTCCAAAAATATCAAATCCGTATCGCTGATCAGTATTCTTAATCCATAATATTGGTTGTAAAGTCGTCATCTAAAGAATGATGTATCTCAGTCACGCTTTGATTGTGACTGTTCATATGAGTACCATGAGGTTCTTGAAGTACATGGGTTCATACGGCCCCTAGCCCCGGGTTAAGCGGAATTAGACACAAGAAGAATTAGTACCATTTCAATACCAGACGAATTGGAGTGAAATATATATGTGCAGCTTCAAATGTTCAGATGAAACGAAACTCAGAAGCTTACAACATAAAATATTACACAGAACATTGGTTACAAACTCGTTTCTCCAAAAAATTAATATTCGAACGGACGAGCTATGTTCTTACTGTAAGAATGAAAGAGAAACTATTGAACATCTTTTTCTACACTGCGCAATCGTTAAAAAACTATGGCTAGATTTGCACTCTTGGATGACCACCTCTATTAATTATACGGGAGAATTCTTAAATCATCATATTATTTATGGGTGGGAGAACCAGCAGACTTTCTTAAATATTTTATTGCTAATAGCAAAACAATACATTTATGCAAACAAATTTTCATCGAACACTCTGACCTTTAAAGTCCTACTCAGTAAATTAAAAAGCCAATACACAACTGAAAAGTTTATCGCAAAGATAAACCACAATTTTGGGAAGCTCAATAAAAAATGGGCAACAGTGGAAAAAGCTTTTCAAGAAATAGATAATTAATACAATGGAGTCCAATTTACTACTTATTACGACTACTTGTTACTTATATTATACGGAATGTGATTTGTGATGTTGGGTGAATGTGGATGTACGCAAATGTGAGTGGATTTAATTCGTATTAATCTTGTTTCATGTAAATAGCAACCGAATATGTGTATAATAAAAAAAAGAAAAAAAAAGAATTAGACACAAGTTACGAAACGTAGCGCCATAGATCTTGCACGCTACGTTCGTATCTTGCTATCAGCATGCGATATGTAGGCGCTTGGTGGAATAGCCGTGTTTTTTTAAGTTTCTGCACCAGTGTTTTGTGGCGTTGATTAAAGTCGTCACATTTAACACAGGATCTAGCAAATGCTACTAAGCGAGATATGTATACGCCATATGCAGGTCCCACTGGAATATTACTGTCCAGAAAGGGATAGTTTACGATGTCGAAATTGTAATCATCTCTTTTGTCATAAAGTCGACGAGAGAGAATGCTCGCTTCATTTTTATAGAGATATAGATCTAAATATGATGTGCCTGTAGGGCTATCTGTAGTTTCCTTCAAATCCAGTGAAGGTGGATAAATATCCTTCACTGCGTCATTTATATAGCGATTATCCACAACGAGAAGATCGTCTATATAGCGTTTGGTAAATGAGAAGGAACGGGCTTTGAATGGATCGGTTTTGAAAGCGCCTGCATATAGTCATATTCATAAGAGAACAGATACTTGCTCTTGGTGAGATCCAGCCAATCAGCGAGTACTGTAGGTTCAACTTTTTGTCGCTTAGACCAATCAATAACGCACTGTTCCAAAGCAGACAGGAATATCTTCTGGTCGGCCTTCAGATTTATTTTTTTCGGCTCTCTATATTGAGGTCCCTTCATCAGGAGTAATCTTAGGTCCTTATCACTCACCACATCAAGGTTACCAGTCACAATATGTGTGTATGGATAAAGTTCGACGATTCACAATCACAACTATAGCCTCCCGACTATAGTCATTACTTATATGAAATGCAAGGAGCTTCTGTGAACTTAAATAGTTTGGCACAGCGTTACGTATCTCTGGATCATTCAGGATTCGAGGTAACGATCTCACACAGTTGCAGCTATATTGAACTGTGAAGATCAAATCTGATGTTTAGTGATTTCATGCAAATGAGATTTGATGTCACTGAGTGAAATCAAATCAGCAAACTATAAGCTGGGATACTCCCAGAGCTAATTAACATCATTGAAACTTGTACACATGTAATTTATAATGTTATGTTACTGTAAAAGTTTGTGGGAAAATTCAAATACTCATGGAAAATCAATATGGTTTTAGTAACAGTAGTAAGAGCACCATTCGGTATAAAATTAAGTTTAGATATCTTCCATATTTTAAAACCCAGCAGAAGACAGTTTATTTTTCCACTTTGTTGAAAGCTAGATACATGAATATTTATTATATTAAATTTAGAAGTACAGGTATAAATGAATCACCGAGCCATTATATCACAAATCATCTGAACCAAATTAAAATTTCAATGTGGAAATGTCTTAACTCCCTGCAGTGTGCTTGAAGTGTCCCCTGTTTTACATAAAATTGGCAAACTCCAGGAAGTGTGTCTGCAGTGTGTCTGTGATTTACATCAAATTGTTGAAGTCCAGGAAGTCAAGTCAATAAATCGCTGAATTGGTGGGCAAAATAACGTTTGGGTGAAATTACATAGGAGGTTATAGTTGTGATTGTGAATCGTCGAACTTTATCTATACACCATGCAAACATATTGTGACTGGTGACCTTGATGTGGTGAGTGATAAGGATCTGAAATTACTCCTGATGAAAGGACCTAAATATAGAGAGCGAAGAAGAATAAATCTGAAGGCCGACCAGAAGATAGTCCTGTCTGCATTGGAACAGTACGTTATTGATTGGTCTAAGCGAGAACAAGTTGAACCTACAGTACTCGCTGATTGGCTGGACCTCACCAAGAGCAAGGTCGTTGAAACAATCCGCCATATTGACAGAAGTACTCTTCCCCAAGCAAAACAAGTTCTGAGAAACCTCAATTCGCAAGCAGTTCTAGCAAATCTCCAGAGTAAATTCGTCATAGTCCCAGCAGACAAAGCTCCGAATAATATAATATTCATATGTAAATATTACTATTACCAGGTGCTGGTTAAAGAATTGAGTGTAGACATATCTTCATCAAATACGTCTACTTACTCCCAAACTGCATTTACTCTGGAAGATTTATTTAACAATCACAAAAAGTTTCTCAGGGAAAGAGGTATTTGTCTTCCAACCAATCATAACGACATACCAAAACTATACTGGACTCCCAAAATGCATAAATCACCATACAAAGCTAGATTCATAGCTGGTTCTAGAAGCTGCACCACCAAGCTTCTTTCAACCCTATTGACGAGGGCCCTTCAGGAGGTAAAAGCATTTTGGGAAAGGTATTGCGCCACTATTTCTAAGAACTCTGGCGTTGAATGTATGTGGATATTGAAAAACTCAAAATGTCTTACGGAAGAACTTGATGCTAAAGGTCACATACCGTACAGACATGTATCCACATGGGATTTCTCGACTCTCTATACTACAATCCCTCATCAGGACCTTATTGACCGTATAAGTTCATTAATAGTATCTGTGTTCAAGAAAACTGATCGTAGATATATTAATGTCGGAAGCCATAAAGCATTCTTTAGCTCTACTACATACAAGAGATATCATTCATGGGATGTTTCTTTGTTTATAGAGTTGCTTGAATTTCTCATTAAAAATATCTATGTGAAATTTGGCAACACAATATATCAGCAGCATATAGGTATTCCAATGGGTACTAATTGTGCACCCCTGTTGGCCGACATGTATCTGTTCTCTTATGAATATGACTATATGCAGGCGCTTTCAAAAACCGATCCATTCAAAGCCCGTTCCTTCTCATTCACCAAACGCTATATAGACGATCTTCTCGCTGTGGATAATCGCTATATAAATGACGCAGTGAAGGATATATATCCACCTTCACTGGATTTGAAGGAAACTACAGATAGCCCTACAGGCACATCTTATTTAGATCTCTATCTCTATAAAAATGAAGCGGGCATTCTCTCTCGTCGACTTTATGACAAAAGAGATGATTACAATTTCGACATCGTAAACTATCCCTTTCTGGACAGTAATATTCCAGTGGGACCTGCATATGGCGTATACATATCTCGCTTAGTAGCATTTGCTAGATCCTGTGTTAAATGTGATGATTTTAATCAACGTCACAAAACATTGTTGCAGAAACTTATAAAACAGGGCTATTCCACCAAGCGCCTCCACTCAAAGTTTCTCAAATTTGGCGATACATATCGCATGCTGATAGCAAAATACGAACGTAGCGTGCAAGATCGATGGCGCTACGTTTCGTAACTTGTGTCTAATTCCGCTTAACCCGGGGCTAGGGGCCGTATGAACCCATGTACTTCAAGATCCTCATGGTACTCATATGAACAGTCACAATCAAAGCGTGACTGAGATACATCATTTTTAGATGACGACTCTATAACGAATATTATGGATTAAGAATACTGATCAGCGATACGGATTTGATATTTTTGGAACATCATGATGTCTTGCCGGCATCATTGAAAACTGTTGACCGCTTCTCTCTTGCAGGAAACAAGCCAATGTTTATGTATACTATGATTGTCTTTTTGAATTTGGTGCTAATACTGTTATGTGGAAAATGGAATAGGTCTTTGGATTATGGACGCGGATATTCTCTAATGGACGACGGCTGGATTATGAATGACGGACTAGACGCTTGTAATTAAAATATTTGAGGGAAATGTCACTTAACTTGTGTGAAATAATTCACCTAAATACTTGATTCAGGTCAATTTCAACTCGAGTGAATTTGCCCACCACTTGAGTGATTTATTGGCACAAACTTGAGTGAATTTCACTCAACTTGAGTGGGATCAATTTCCACTCTTCTTAATATCATTAATACAATGGATCCTATAGATTTGGAAATACGGCTTATAGCGTTGGACACACCGGTTCTCGTCAGATCACCGAAGTAAGCGACGTTAAGCTCAGTCAATACTTGGATGGGTGACCGGGTGCTGTACTGGCTGGGCTGATCAGTGTCCAGGGTAATAGAAACTGTGAGCAATCTCGTGTTCTTGCACATGTAGGCACCGTCGGGATATGACTGAAACAAGTTTGAAAACGACATTAAACCCTACTACTCGCTCACCCTGTGGATTTGGATGTTTATTACATATGATCCTATAGGATAGCAATATGATTTATCCCGTCTTACTGAATGAGGTTTGCTTCACAGCTGTAATGTAAACCAGTGATCGATATTCAGTCCTCTGTAGCTTACATTTCCGGTACATCAATCTGAGGTTTAATTATTCTCTGTGTCTTACATTTCCAGTACATCAATCTGAGGTTTAATTATTCTCTGTGTCTTACATTTCCAGTACATCAATCTGAGGTTTAATTATTCTCTGTGTCTTACATTTCCAGTACATCAATCTGAGGTTCAACAAAGTTATCGGGCTGATGTTCTCCATATCGTTCATACCGCAAATGGTTTGTATTGCCTTAACTATGTGTAGCTATTACAGAGTACAAACTAGTGTAGTATGTCGGTTTATTTTTGCAACAATTGTCTCGCTCCCGGATAATATTGACATGTTTCGATTTCATGACAATCAACTTTGCACTCCATCTATCAGATTTAGATTTTTTTCTCCGACGACCCAATAAAATCTACCATGCACTCTGCTATTCTGACTTGGTATGACAGACGTCACAGCGGCAAATTAGTACATAACAAATCTATGTCGGTTGTGAACACTTAAACCCATCTCCGGAGGTATTGGCTCCTGGTTTTCACATTCGACTCACTGGATCAACATATCAGGAATATCACTCTACCAGCATTTCCTGACTCAAGTATACTGCACTCGCCTTAATTTTGATGGCTGGTTAGATATTGTGATAATGGATTCTATAGAATCTTCAGTGCATGAAGTGGTATCTTCCAGTTTTGCCATCCGCATTCATATCCGACTTACACTTATGTGAAATTAAACTGCAGCAGTGATGAATATATCCTTCGATGCCATTATAGCGTCTGGAACAAATGAGTTTGTTATTCTACCACAATATTGATGAACTGGTATTCAAAACGTTCCTAACACCACTTTGACATTGGACTATAAGTACACACTTCCATATGGCTGCTTTTACAGTGGTCTATACTTACATTTCTCCATTACTCCGCTTTGACACTGAACTACATACATTCCTCCCTAACCCCGCTCTGACACTGGACTACACATACGTTCCTTCCTGACCCGCTTTGCCACAGGACTGCAATTCAGTCCACCCTATCTCCGTTTGACACTCGATTACACGTACATTCCTCCCTAACCCCGCTTTGAAACTTAGGCACTCAAGAAAATCTAATTAGTACATAAGATTGATAGTTGAAATGTACTGTTAATGCTTTAATTTTCGCAGGATTTATCTTTTGCGGTTTCCGGGATAAAGGGTTTTCCGCTAATAATAATTCCATTTAGTAGATATACAGCATTGTACATGTTGTACACAGTAACAAAATATTTTGATAGAAACTCCGTTTCACTCCGCTTTCGATGGAGAACTGTTGTTATTGCTCCCACACTTAATCGGTCATGACGTTCACAGATATTCCAATAAACAGTTTTTGACGCTTTCAGGACTGATGAGTAAAATGAGTTGTTAGGTCTAAGAATTGTGTCAACATTGAATATTATTGTCAGCAGACACGTGTTTTGACACGTGATCACGACTAAATCTGACGCATTAACAATTGTTCGAATGAAGCCTGTGACAGTCAACTCCCTGTCGTCTTCAATCATTTCAAACCTCTGATTAATATATAAATATAAGTTATTGTAACTCTATACCGGTAGTTTGGGCACTTCCAAACTGGAATCAACAATGTCATGAACATAAATGAAACGAGGACAGGTTATCGTCATCTACGTAGCTTCAAAGTCGATACTCCGCGCGTTCCAACAAGATGTAAAATGATGAAAATATTTGTGTGTAATGTCCATATCTGCGTGTGCCAATCACACACAATATACGATTTGCCAGTTTGAGGATCGCCACGCACCAGCCATACATCGGGCATATCCTCCATAAGGACCTAGGTTAAACAACGGGAGAAATGGGCAAAAATGCTGTTTATTTGAAAACGACCATATAGAAAAATTTAATACTCGGTGAGGTAATGTGAACAATTAATAAGTTTGGCATATGACAATTTTATTTGATACCTTTCATTCTGTTTGCTTATAATCAGCATTATTGCTCAATTCTCCCGTTGTTTAACCTGGGCCGTTATGGAAAGCATGCAAGGTGTTGTGGAAGCTAAAAATGTCCGGTGGCTAAGAATGTCCGGCCCCTATCTTCTAACCCATCTAGGACACTTTTCGCCACATTGGGGACAAGTTAGTGGCAAGAGCAAAGGATATGAAAAGGGACACTAATCACCAGGACATTCTTATCCATCACACCGGTTTACGACCTACGACTTCGCCGGAATGTATGTACTGGTGCGTGACGATCACTAAACCGGTCAATGGTCTATTGTTCAACTTTTTATATCAGCACAGTTGTACCGATATGGTACAGGGATCTCTGTGATTACGATACGGGAGAGTCGGCTAGACGTAAATACTCAATACTAACCGTTTTTAATAACAACTACCTACAGGAAACAGTTTCTTAAATAAACCACTAATTTCCTGGTCGATCGGCAACGCTGATCCTCGAATATTAGATGCCACAAAGAAGGATTGGGAGGGAAACCACGACAGATAATTCCGTGAATAATAAGGCATCAACCGTAGTTGAACCTAGCAAAGGAGCTTACGGTAGCCTATACAACTCTGACATTCGATTAGACGTACATTTCAATTTAACCAGCTTTGACATTGGACTACACGTACGTTCCTCCCTAACCCTGCATTGACACTGAACTACACATACATACCTTCCTAACCACGCTTTGACACTGGACTAAACGTGCTCTGATTCATCTAACCCCAATTAGATCCTGACTACACGTACATTCCTCCCTAGCGCCGTTTTGACGCTGACCTACATCTGCACTTCTCATCGACCCTCTGTTGACACTGGGCTATACATACATTCGTCCCTGATGCCTCCCTCCGTAACGCCGCTTTGACATTTGATGCCGCGGTTGTTGGATCATAAAGTCTGAATGTTTTGATGATGCAACAATGGTTATCAGTGTAATTTGCCCTAGGCAGTGGGGCGATCTATTTGCCAGGGGCATATACTCCTACTTTCACTGGTTGAAAACTTTACTACTGTGATTGCATCTCGTGATGCCGCGAGAGGGTCAACTTTGAGTTTTGTTTCCTAACAAAAAATAATGACTTCAAAGTTCAGGGTTGCAATTGAGGGCCAATTGAAAATTTCATTTGTACAAAATATAATCCTAATGACTCGAGCAATTCTTTTTGATTGCGTTTCATCTCCATCTGGTCTTAGGTGATGACACCTACGAGCTAAGTTCAAATTATGTTTCCACAACATCCAACAACAATGACTGAACATATTGCTTTCAAAGGACAAGGTGCAATAAGGGGCCAAAATGGCCCCGCCTCGGATTCATTTTCAAACACATGGATTCGAAAGAACATGTTATCGGGCACATTTAATCAGATTTTCACAGATCCAGGGTCAGCCATTTTGGATTTATGACGCCATAAAGCAGCTGTTCAGAATGTCCATTAAAGAACGGGGGTGTGACCTAATTATACCACCAGTCTCCCCAAACTTTGTTTTTCTATATGTGCATGAGAGAGAGTGAGAGAATTAAGGTTTAACGTCGCGTTCAGCAATATTTTAGCTATATAGCGACGATCAAACAAAATTCCAAATATTCAAGTTAATAACTTAGTAATCCAACACATTCAAACATACACACATTAAAACTTATGCAACAAACCGATTTCTCTCAAATAACCTAAGACACAATCCTCCCTCACCCGACCGAAAAGATCTTCCAAAGTAGTCGCTCGAAAAAAAGAGTCTCTTACAATCTTAAAATCTAAACAGTCGATAAGAATATGTTCCACTGTGAGATGGCTATTTTTTTTAGTAAATGTTCATGAGTTAATTGTGTATGGCAGATTCTGCATCGCCTGATCATGGCTGTTCAGATGAGTATAGCCAACAGTTTTTTTGAACTCATGAAGTTTGTTATTATTCACAGCATCCCATAAAGATTGAAACAGCTTTCTCACATAAGTACAGATAGAGGGTCTGAAATCGCTATATGGGATTCCAATAGAATCAACCTCATTATCTAGGGCTGCCTTAGCCATTCTATCAGCCTCAGTATTACATTTGATGCCAACGTGACTAGGCAACCAACAAAACACAATATCAATCTGTTGATCAAATCTACAGTCATATAATTGTAGAATATTCAAGATGGTGGGATGAGTTGAAGTTCCACTTTTAATCGCTTGAACATGAGATGGTACAATATCATGCATCAAGTGATATGATGATATGTTATATTTCTGTGAGAAACAAAACGAGTTTTTGTCCGCTTTCCAGATAAAATGCCAGAATTCGTCGATTCAGTTTCCTATTCTAAGGTTTATATACTCTTTCAGCTAATATATTAATGTTTTATTCCAGTATTGAGTTGGGCGAAGTATGGGGGAGGGGTCATTCAACTCCACTAAAGAGTGTCGGGCCCCTTTTGAATTTCTTTGAACTGATTTTATTCCACGGGGAAATGGGCTTGCATTATTTCTGGGAACTCTCAGTTTTCTACTCTAAGATTTATACACTTTTTCAGAGTTAAAAATATGTTACACGAATTGAGGAATTCTGGTATTTTATCTGAAAAGCAGACAAAAACGTGTGTTTTGTTTACACACAAAAATATAACATATCACCATATCACTTGATACATGGTATTGTACCATCTCAGGCACATACAGAAAAACAAATTCTGAGAAAATGGGTTGCATAATTAGGTAAAAATACCTTTAACAAGTCACACAGCCTCCTTCTTTAATGAACATTCTTTACAGCTGCTTTATGACGTCATAAAACCAAAATGGCTGGCCCTGAATCTCCGAAAATCTGGTTTAATGTGCCCGATAAGATGTTCTTTCGAATTCATGTGTTTAAAAATTAATCCGGGGCGGGACCATTTTGGCCCCTTATTGCACCATGTCCACAATTGGCCAGGGAGACAGTTACCCATACGTTAGGGAGGATACAGAGAGAAACAAATATATGTGACCACGAATCAATTCCCTAATATGATTGGCTTCCATTGTGCTGCAGTAAACTATAGGACACCACATTCTGTTGTTAAGCTAAATTACCTTCCATTGTGCTGGGACAAATTTCGCTGTGACGGGACCATTACATTTTCCATTGTGGCGGTACAATCTGCCGGTCACAGAAACCCTGTCTGTGAATGAAGATTCATAAACTGCGAAATACCATTATGCCGCTTGTAACAGCTGCTGTTTAAAAAAGAGTAGGCATATATTCCCATTCTGTCGCTCCAATCTGTCGTTCAAAGAAATCATTCTCTTTGTACATGTCATATATTGCTAAATGTTCCACTCTTTTTATTTAAAATTTTATTTTAAAAGACGTAAGCGCCATGTACATGCAGCATATTGAACTACAAACAATTATAAATATTAAAATTGTCAATCAAGCTATTATATTGTATTGTCTATAAACTGTCTGTTGTGCTTTCGTAAATAGCTTTGGCCCCCCGTTGACCCGCGCTAATTCCCATGTTTTTTTTTTGCTCTTGTAGATGGGATACACAGCACTGGTGTTATACTCCCCTTCCCTGGCGCTTAGTCAAGGTGGGTTACTCTTTTATATTCTTACACTTCATCTGATCCACATATGAGCTGTAATTATTTATTCTTATACTTCTAAAACGATTCTGACGTCAGATTCGACATTCACAAGACTCATATTCCATAAAAAATCTCGTCGATAATAGAGAAATATAGCTATTCCGCATGACTCGGTTAGCACCCTGATCCACAAAACTGGTAATTGAAACAACCTGGTTTCAGTGAAATGGGTTTAACGATAGAAACATCAAGATTTTTTGTCGTCACTGAAACTTACTATATATATATGTTCGCTTGAAATGTTGGTGTTGAGTGTCTTTTAAATAAGGTATTTCGACTTTCGTATTTCTTTTGGGACAACGGTCTCTTACATTCTCCCATTGTCAGAGTAACCCCTTTAAAGTCTGTGTAACAACGTCTGACTGCACAGTGCAGAGAAACAAGGGACGCAATGGCATTCTGTCTGGATCAATTTTGATCAACACAGAAAGCATGTATCTGTATATTGGTACACCTTGTAAAAGAAAGGAGAGAGAGAGAACACTAAGGTTTAACGTCGCGTTCAGCAATATTTCAGCTACAAAGCGACGATCAAACAAAATTCTAAGTATTCAAGTTAATAACTTAGTACTCCAACACATTAAAACATACACACATTAAAACTTATGCAACAAACCGATTTCTCTCAAATAACCTAAAACACAGTCCGCCCTCACTTGACAAAAAGTAGTCGCTCGGTAAAAGAGTCTCTTACAATCTTAAAATCTATACAGTCAATAAGAATACGTTTCACTGAGATCTTCGTGGCATGGAATACACCGTGGGACTGGTTCTTTTTTAGTAAATGAATGCTCTGTTTACACGCGAACGATTCTGATTGGCCTAGAACCATGCGCACAGCATCTGCGCGCCGCAATTTTAACCCCAGTCCAAGCAGAGAATATATCTGACAGCAGGATGTACACAATTTGATACCATGAGAATGGTCTCTTGCTGAATCTGGCGTTTGTATTTTCATAACTGGTCCTTACATGACACATATACAGATTTATGCGTCGACTGCTGTATGCGAACTTATGTTTTTGGTGTATGGATTAGGAAGTCTCATAATAAAGCACGGCTGTCCAACGATTGCCCGCCTACACTCTAAGCTCAGAAGGTGTAAATCAAACGTTTACACCTTCTGGGTTCATGTTTACACCCTTAGGAGGTGTAAATAAGGTGTAGAAAAGGTGCAAATGTATGAAGATTGATTCCAACCCTGATTTTACACCCGTAAAGGTGTAAATTTATTGAAAGGTGTTAAAAAGGTGTAAATACTTAATTTTCCATACACATTTGGAACTTAATTTCTATATTCAGGAAATGTATTTGATACATTTCCTTGTCATGCTTACGGTAAACCATCAAAATTTTCAAGCACCCCAACTTTCTACACAAAATTAAATCAAACGGATCTAACAATTTGACCAGTCTCTCTAACATTTGAGCAAAAATTCCAACGGAAATATTATTTAAAAAAACGAGCTGCAGACCATAAGAGTCAATCCCCCAGTCGGATTTACGAGGGAGTAAAAATTGAACAGTCACTCTAGTGTTCTCACTCAAGATTGAGCCCAAGACTACGGGGGGGGGGGGCGTTCTGGGGATTTGAATATCAACATTATAGTAAATATTATGTATCATGCAGAGTCGACAAAAGCACGTTGTTTGTCCACCAATGTAAGAAATTATCAGATCGATATCTACAGTGCTGATAACTGCTTATAATAGCTAGGCCTATCAGATAAAGTGATTTTCAACTTCATTCCAATGGGGGATTTGCACACTAAGCAGTGGATAGAACGGAAACTGTACAAATTATGGGCTTTGATTGATCCACTTAGACAGGAAGGTGTGAAATGGACTAAACGGTTCGAAGTGATAATCATAATCATGGTGCTGTCCACCATTTCCAATATAAGCCGACGTGATATTACTTCCAAACAAACTTCCATTACGATAAATTGCGCACAGCCGTTTTTTCACGTCGCTCGTTCTATCCATCGAAGTGGACTTTTTGCGAGGTGGCGACTTGCCTGCTGTTGATCGGGGAGAACCGAAAGAAAATCGCTTGACCTTTTGTAACTCCCAGCCTGTCGGACCTTCAAGATCACATTTCACAGAATGCTACCTTAGCTGATCTAATTGGCAATAACGACGTAACCTTCCAGGTAAATATGCCATTTTTTTTAATATTTATACAATATATTTGCCCCTGTGAACTCATGTCGGAGCAGGGAGATACATGTTAACAGGTATGTATTTAGAGGGTGAAGAAAATGTTACATCTTACAGACAATTTATACCGGAGAATATATTTTGTATACTGTCGGAACCAGTGATCGAAACATAGTTTGAACTGTGTTAAAATTGTGACTCAGTTGAGTATTTTCTTTTGCTCACGGTATTTCATTCAACTTCTGCCAACAGAACAAAACAAGCTCGAAACTTTGTCGAATCAACATACATGCGAAAAAAAACGGTGCTATGATAACATACACTTTTGCAAAATTTGATTAATATAATCTGCTCAGACAGATTGTTTGACCCAATCAACTTAGTGACGCTTAAAAATTCTATTTAAATGTCATCAATAGTAGGCCCCTATATGAGATAGAAACGAGTCAGAACTGGTTAGCCTGGTGCCCCGATTATGTAGGTGCTTGTTACCCTATACCATTGTGTTCGGAAACCAGGCTATAAATTATACTAGTCAATGCGCAGGCGCACAAGGATCACGTGGGAGAAAATGGAGGGCGGTTTGATTTTCTTCGGGAAATGTTTGTTTCAAACTTTGCGAAATCGTGTCGATTTAGCTCACAAAAGTCGCACATATTTGGTAGTATCATCTTCATTAGATAGGAGTGCAACTACCTCGAACACGTCACTGTTGAAAATGTGCTCCAAAATGCTCAGCTCACATAAAAAGTGGGAGTTCATTTGCCTGAATGCGAATCCAATATGGCGGCATAAATTTGTTCAGTGATAGCTTTGCTCAGTTTAATGCAGTATACTTATAGTGAATGTTAGTACACAGTGGAATAGGAATAGTTAATAACGCCCAGTGGAACACTTGGATCTTCATGGAACGATATGTTTGGGATATTTTGAGGTACTATTTACCCTTACTATTTACCCATATAATTTTATTAATATGAAACCAGAATTGTATGATGTTTAAAAAGAGCTGGGCTGGACTGGAGGATCGGTTTTTGTAGGTTCTCTTCAACCCTACGACTTAGTTTCGTGGGTATATGACGGCTCAGTTTCGTGGGTATATGAGACAGATTGACTGATAGATTGTTTGCCACTTAGTTAAATGTGATTTATTTATTTTGCAGTTGTATGATGCTGATTTTGAAGAGTTCGTGGACCTCGAAGACCAGGATGAGATACCCGATAAGTCCAAAATCCAGATATTACAGCATACGACAACAGATTCTGGAAGACGGAGGTATCCCAGCAGCCTTTGCGGCGGTTCCTGACAACTATAGCGTGGGCTAAACTGGAGCATGGCGACGTATTCACTATGCCCAGGCAGACCGCGCTTTTCGCCGTTAATTCGGATGTCCGTGCCTTTTGAGGTTGGTAATCGTTTGGAATCGATAAGATACCAATAATAATGTAACATTTAACAGTTCACAGGATCAATTGTGTGGTAAATTACAACACATATAAGGGAAGTGGGAAGAGGTGCCGACATACTGACTGCGTCACATGACTTCACAGAATAGTCTTCTGGTTAACCTATTCTAAAGCACATACCAAGAATATAACGATTCGTGAAGACTCCAGGAGAGAGTAATAAACAGCCCTAAACAAACCTACGACAGGAAGCTACAGGGCGCTTACCCAGCTGTCAAAATCCTGGGGTTAACACAGCGGTAACACCGTTATTGTCAGCATATAGCACGGATAATCTGCTTTACTTCCCCCCACCCCTTCTGTTTTCATAAAGCTGTTAAATATACATATTCAATGATTGACTTATTAAATGATGCACCTGGGTGGAGAGAAAGGAGTGAAAGAATCCCCCCCTCCCAAAAATGAAAAAAAATATATATATACAAGTTAATAGCATGTCATATTTGGGCCAAGGTAAATATGTATATTGATTTGAATACATAAAATAATTTTTTTCTAAAAATATATATATAATTAACAAAGATGCGACGGTGTAACTTTACAAGACGTACTAAAGCTGTACATGAGAAATGCAGAAAATCAAACATTTTCAACTGACCCACATCGAAGGATCGAACCCACAATCTTACCTTCTGCTGTATTGTTCACCGTCTATGCCTTTACCCACTGCACCACCGATTTGCTGGCCGAATCTTCATTCAGAATTTCTAGTCTCTACTATTCCTTTAGTTTCATATATAGGTCAACCGGACTCTGTGCAATGCCGGACTCTGAGGACTTCCATAGCTGTGGAAGCGCCCATAGTCCGCCAGATGCCATGGTCCGGGCCCTATATATATGAGAAGAGACATTCCTATCTAGATTTCAGTGACCCGGACTCAAACGATACCAGGACCCTGGTTTCTGCTGATAGGGGGACAATTGTTTCCGAGGGAGGACTTTCGTAGGGCACCCAGATCCAGATACCATAGTCCCCGGACCCTCATATCTGGCGGACCACGGTTGCATCCACACCTGGTCCAAATGTCCGATTTTTCCGATACGCTATTTTTTTTTCAAGTAGACCTATTCAGTCTTCAGGAAATATAAACAAATGTTGAACAACCGTGTAATTCTTCTTTTCTTCCTTAGATTCTTCGGGTATGTCCTGTTACACGAGTTGGACTTCAGTAGAGGCCAATGGTTCTAATTGTGTAACACTACACACCAATTTTGCCGGTACACCCTCTGATCCCATGATCCCATGGTTCCGAGGACAGAAATCTGGCCATGTTATAACAAGGAATAGTGTTGGCATTACACGTCACGGAGATACATCTAACAAGGCTGTTACCTTGAAACCTGATGGCAGCCTGGTCATATGTGATGTTACAACAGCGGACTCCGACAACTACCATTGCAAGATAATATTGGAATCCGGAGATTGCATAATTAAATATTACAAACCGACCGTCCCACCACAACCTACTACACCGGACA
>JAVTVY010041528.1:0-19605 GCA_036873755.1 Hanleya hanleyi | reverse complement strand
GTACCCCTGGTAATTGAAACCCAGCATTTGCTGTAGGGTAGCACTGAGTTCGACACTCACGTTGGGGCTGAGCGTGAGATTGGCCTTGTCGTTGTGTGCGTTGTAATCGAAGTCCACATGATTTTTGAAGGGGAAAGATTTGATGGGTTTTGAAGTATTCTTGACGTCTCGTAGAGACTTATAATGCATCAGACTTCTCAGTCCACCCATGAACTCCTTGGGGGTATCGTATTGACCTTCGGGTAGTTTGAGTCGAGTTTCTTGTCCTTCGTAGGTCACCTCGTACCATACTTCACTGGCTCGCACGTTGTACCACGAGTAAGGGTATTGGATATCCACGAGTCCACATTCCCAGCGTCCAGGTAAATGCAACGGTTGTGGTAACTGGGTCACGTACTTGGTCAAGGTGTTGTCAGGAAACACATCAGCCGAGCTGTTACTGGGTAGGGTGAGGTAAAACATGATGACTGAGCTGTCCTGCTGCTGCTGTTGGTTTTAATACTTCTCCCAGCCCTTGGGCGCTAATCGTCGTGATGGTCGCGGTGATTTAGCTCTTGGTGGTTGCAGGTGGTGGCGTGGTAAAAGGGGTGAAAACGTAGGTGCCCGCCGTGGTGGTGATTTGGGTGGTGACTCCGGTTCCCAAGGTTCTGGTGGTGTACTCACATTCTGCATAAAGGCCCAGCGCTCGGGGTTCCCCACCAATTCCTGTGGTACATGCATGTCTTTCAAGCCTTGAGCGAAGACCTCCCATCCTCGAGGATTCGTGTGCGTCCTGCGTTGACGCATCAGGTCATTCACTAAATCCGTCATGTGGGTCCCGGGGACCACCTGATTCTGTACCAGGAGTTCGCCTTTATCATTCCAAGTCATGTTAGGATTCTGTTTCATCCGTTGTAATACCAGGCCAGCTTGTTTCTTGAACGAGGCAGGTACACTCTTCAGGACTTCGTCTTCCACCCACTGTGGAGCTGTAGAAGGTACCCCACCCGGCTGTTGGAACGGTGCTGAGGTCGGCGGTGTGTCACGTGGTGATGCTGGTGGTGGTGGAGCAGAGAGGGTTTTGTATTGGTCCATGAACGTCATGTACCGCTGAAGCGTCTCATTGTACCGTTGTACTTTCTCACTATCGCTTAACCCCGGTCTCTGTAAGATCTGTTGCATCTCTCCATCGAGGGTGTTTACCGTCTTCACCGTAGAAGGGACAGGGTAGGGCGATTGGAGGTTTTGAAGGAGCCGAGGTTCGACGAGGACCATTTTTTTCGTGTGGTTCATTGTCGGCCGAAGAGTCCACCCAATACTGGACCCAACACGGAAGCGGCCAACGGTGCTAAGATGGCCCCGAGAAATCCACCTTTCTGTAACACCTTTTTCTTTGTGTTTGAGACACTCGCTTCTGGACTAAGGTTCTTAGACCTGTCTTATGCTTGGTCAACTTGGTCTTCTGAGCCGGAGTCAGTGGTACGTTGCCTTTTAAGATATTGAGTCCAATCTCGCACAGACAGCACACGAGAGCAGGGTCCGCACCGCGTACAATGGTTCGGACTAACTCGGGTGGGGCCGTCTTCAATACACGGAGCGTGGGAGCGTGCTTCCGTACTCGCGCAGACATCCTGTACAACTAATGCTAGAACCCACAATTCTGCTCTTTTTATCTACTTCAGAGAACATAACCCTGCTGTGGTATTCATTCTTTTTTATTATCCCCATCATCAAAACACACACACACCCCAGCTGGGGGAGCCACTGTAGGTGTGTTTACATTATTTTTGCATGTACACGTGGTGAGTCTCTCCGGGAAAGATGCCGGTCCGTAGTCGAAGGTGGTCGGGGGTGGTTTGCTTCAGGTCGAAGAGCATATACCCGTGCTGAGGGGTTGTGGCATCTTTAAAGGCTTCCAATGCAAACGGTGTGCGGCCGGGATACATCTGTCTCGCCAGGTGCAGCAGTTGAGTGGTATCTCTCGGGTTTTTGAAGACCACCATGTAGTGGGCATTTAAGCTGATGTTCCGATGTTCTTTGTTTTTACTGAACAGATTCTGCACAATGTAGATGATGCTGAGCCGTCGATGGTGGCTGCCTTTGGTAAAGAGTTGGGTGACCCGCGCATCCGTCTCCGCCATGAGATCATCCAGAACCACCAAGGTGTCGGGTTCCAAATCGGCCAGGTTAGGTAGGCCTTCCACGAACGTGATGTGGGGCATTGCTGCATACGCTTCCTGCCATTCTCCGTAACACCACACGACTCTGGCAATGGGTGGAGTGATCATGCTGTCGGCGTGTTCGAGGAGCTTCCTGACGAAGTGCGTTTTGCCGGAGCCCGTCGGTCCTGCGATGACGCAGGTGAAGGGATGCTGCCACCGAGGGTCCATGGTTGGAGGTGTATCCGCTGTCGTGGTAACCCGCTCTTGTAAATTTGGTACGAGTGAACTGGAGTGGTGGTGGGCACAACGTCGGTTGTCGTTGTCTGTTCACGTTCAGGGATGATGATGGTGGTGATGGGTACAACGTGGGTCGTCGTCGTTGTCGGTTCACTGTGAGGGATGAAATCCGGTGGGTCTTCAGACGTAGTGGGTGTTCTTGGTGTACGTGTGGAGCTTACACTCGTTGTGGCTTGTACACGCGGTGTGGTGGTGGTGGTGACTGGGCTGGATACGACTGGTGCTCTCTGTAGACCGGTTTCACTGATGGCTGGTGTTCTCAGTTGGTTAAGTAACGTACTGACATAGGCTACGTCGTAAAACACACCTCCGTACAATACACTCAGCAGGGTTAGCACTAGTACACCAAAGACCACTTGCACTTTGCGCGTTTTGGAAGACGCTGTGTTCAGAGACGGTTGCACCGTGTTCATGGTTGGACGTGGAATGAAGGAGGACGGTAGTGGTGTCTGGTTTTATAGCCGTTTCACCTGGTTGGCAGCGACCCAGGAATTGAAGGAACTGGGCCAGCCTTGCCATTTGACGAAATGAAACAGTTTGCCACGTCGACGTTCCGTTTTCAAAATCTGTTCCACCGTGTAGTAGTCTTGCTGTGATTTTACGACAGGCTGTAATTCCGGCTCGTAAAACGTGCCCAGCAACGTTTCCCCTTGGAGATCTTCCAGTTCATAGACTCGCCGCTGTCGGGGTAGGCGCCGTTTAATCAGGAAGTGCTCATTGCTCCAGTTGGGCAAGTAACTTTTCTCGAACTTGCCCTTGACTTTACTGATCCGTACAGGGTCCCCGACCTTGAACATCTCCTTCGTCGTTCGCTGCGATGGCCTGGGGTACAAGACACGACGGACTTGGGCTTCATTGCGTTGGGTCACGGTAATGGGGGCTCTCTGTATACTTCGATAATAGGCTCGATTGTAACCCCTCACCAGTTTCGGGAGAACATCGATGTACCGCCTTGTATTCTTATAGGTGAAATATTTATACATGAAGTCTGTTAAATCGGGATGCAGGGGTGGTAGGCCGTACGGATCAAAGTATTCACCCTGCTCTTCTGTCAAGTACACGGCCACCCAGTGTTGACCGGGCCGATCCATCGGGTCTGTATTCAGGACGTAAGCAGCCGGATACACACAGTCTAATGGGAACACATCTCGGGCGAACACTCCTTGAAACACCCTACGTGTTCCTGGGTCAGTCTCCAGCACCGTGGTTATCTGGTCTGTATCCATGTTAGGTGGCGAAGTCACACAGCACGTTACGGCTTTTATCGATTTGAATGATGTTGTCAAACTCAGCGTAGCAGATCACATTGATGGTTTTCGGTAAAGGTGTCCCGAAGTGCAGTTCCAAGCGTAAGTTGCCTTTCTTGATGAGACTCAGTTGATGATCGTTGTCTAAGGTGGGAGTCAGATCGAAACAGAACAATGTGTACCCTCTGCCGAAATCGTCTCGACTGATCATATTTCCCTCGTCTTGGTTGATTTGGCCAGTTGCTGTGAAGAGGTTCAGATAGCTCCGGATGTAATTGTCCGTTCCAAAGTTAGGTTGTAAGGGGCGTGCCGGTACCTGTTGGCCATCCACATGCAGGGCCACGAAATTGATGTTGAACGGATTCCTCGAGAGTCCCATTATAACTGACGTTCTCCACACAGGCTAGGGTTAAACGCTTGGGCAAATCCCCCAGGAACAGGTTTTCTTGATTGACAATCATGCCTTTAGGAACGGAAAAGACCTTGGTCTGTACTCGTCGAATCGGGTACTGGGCTGGTTTTTTCTCCAAGGCTCTGATGTGCCCCAACTGTACACCTGGGCTGGGTTTCACTTTGCGTACAAACAGACTTGCCTCTTGGATGACAATGTTATACTCGAGGTCCTCATTCGGGGCCATCAAGGCAAACGCAGGCGTTGCGCGCACTAGTCGTATTTTGACAGGTACTCCATTCAAGAGGTATCGGTCCTGCATGAATAAGTCCGCATGCAGACGTCCCATCATATCGACCGAGTGACTCTCTGCTGTGGCATCCACTCTCTCCGTATAGCCGGCATTATCAGGACTCGCTTCCATGTTGTCTGGGGTATCTCGGTAGAACAACGGGGCTGTCAAATACGACTTTTTAGCGTCACGCCCGTAGGATAACAGTGTTTCGATGTAGGCTCGGTACGGGTACGTGTTCGTCGAGGCGCTCACCAGTTTATCACTCAGGGCTATATCCACTTGCTGGAATAGCGAATGAAGCCAGAGATTCACTGGACCCACGGGTGCCTCTGCTTTCAGGACTGTCCCATCTTTATTGGTGATTTTAGCTTTCACATATAGGTACGTATGGGCTAAATCCAGGTAGGTCGTATCTGCGTTGGTGATGGTGAATTCAATGGGGCCTGTGGCTGTAATGCTGGAAAGGGGCAGATGTTCCACCCATTGACCCTCTTCGGCACTGGTCTGAGTAGGTGGGACGGTCCATAAATCAAATTCACTGTTGGTAGAAGGACACGACTCGGCATGGATGAAAGCCATCTTTAAGAAAAGATATCCTTGGTCTTCTTCGATGTGCGTCGTCGCTGGGTCGGTCGTCGACTGGTGCGTGGTCTCGGTGGGGCAGCTCTTTTATTCCCTACGGTGCGTTGTGCTTTGGCCACCAAGACGCCTCCCGCTTCTTTGGCCCGCCGTTTCAAGGATTCTTTGGGTGCCGTACCCTCCAAGACATCACCGGCCACTTGCAGTCCACTGCGCACCGCTTGTTTGCCGATCGCTTTCACCCCACGCGTCACCAAGGGCAGAAACGTTTTGACGATGCTGCCGAGTATGTTCCCCAGTCCATGGCCTCGTTGCATGCGTGTACCCGCAAAGACAGGAAAGTTACCCCCGGCCTGTTTGGTGTAATGATCGACGTAACTGGCTGTATGGCATTGATAAGGCACCTTCATTATGCAAAGTGAACCGCTCGGACTTGACGGAAATGAAGTGTCAGCACCACTTTTCCTCGTTCGAATGCCACCGGTCGTCCCGTGTCGTCTCTTATATCGATGACGATGGAGCTAATATCGGTCTGACTGACCGGTAGATACACGATATGCCTGAAACTGTGGGTGACTTGAGCTCCATACGTGCCTTTCACCGGGCAGACGCGCAGTAGAGGTACGTTGCTGTCGCCGACAATGTGTGCATCGACCACGTCCGAGTAGACGTACAGGCCATACATACCACCACGCATGTCCATCGGGATGTGGCCTATCTCGCCGGTGGGGCCAGCGTACCCCTGGTAATTGAAACCCAGCATTTGCTGTAGGGTAGCACTGAGTTCGACACTCACGTTGGGGCTGAGCGTGAGATTGGCCTTGTCGTTGTGTGCGTTGTAATCGAAGTCCACATGATTTTTGAAGGGGAAAGATTTGATGGGTTTTGAAGTATTCGTGACGTCTCGTAGAGACTTATAATGCATCAGACTTCTCAGTCCACCCATGAACTCCTTGGGGGTATCGTATTGACCTTCGGGTAGTTTGAGTCGAGTTTCTTGTCCTTCGTAGGTCACCTCGTACCATACTTCACTGGCTCGCACGTTGTACCACGAGTAAGGGTATTGGATATCCACGAGTCCACATTCCCAGCGTCCAGGTAAATGCAACGGTTGTGGTAACTGGGTCACGTACTTGGTCAAGGTGTTGTCAGGAAACACATCAGCCGAGCTGTTACTGGGTAGGGTGAGGTAAAACATGATGACTGAGCTGTCCTGCTGCTGCTGTTGGTTTTAATACTTCTCCCAGCCCTTGGGCGCTAATCGTCGTGATGGTCGCGGTGATTTAGCTCTTGGTGGTTGCAGGTGGTGGCGTGGTAAAAGGGGTGAAAACGTAGGTGCCCGCCGTGGTGGTGATTTGGGTGGTGACTCCGGTTCCCAAGGTTCTGGTGGTGTACTCACATTCTGCATAAAGGCCCAGCGCTCGGGGTTCCCCACCATTTCCTGTGGTACATGCATGTCTTTCAAGCCTTGAGCGAAGACCTCCCATCCTCGAGGATTCGTGTGCGTCCTGCGTTGACGCATCAGGTCATTCACTAAATCCGTCATGTGGGTCCCGGGGACCACTTGATTCTGCACCAGGAGTTCGCCTTTATCATTTCAAGTCATGTTAGGATTCTGTTTCATCCGTTGTAATACCAGGCCAGCTTGTTTCTTGAACGAGGCAGGTACACTCTTCAGGACTTCGTCTTCCACCCACTGTGGAGCTGTAGAAGGTACCCCACCCGGCTGTTGGAACGGTGCTGAGGTCGGCGGTGTGTCACGTGGTGATGCTGGTGGTGGTGGAGCAGAGAGGGTTTTGTATTGGTCCATGAACGTCATGTACCGCTGAAGCGTCTCATTGTACCGTTGTACTTTCTCACTATCGCTTAACCCCGGTCTCTGTAAGATCTGTTGCATCTCTCCATCGAGGGTGTTTACCGTCTTCACCGTAGAAGGGACAGGGTAGGGCGATTGGAGGTTTTGAAGGAGCCGAGGTTCGACGAGGACCATTTTTTTCGTGTGGTTCATTGTCGGCCGAAGAGTCCACCCAATACTGGACCCAACACGGAAGCGGCCAACGGTGCTAAGATAGCCCCCAGAAATCCGCCTTTCTGTAACACCTTTTTCTTTTGTGTTTGAGACACTCGCTTCTGGACTAAGGTTCTTAGACCTGTCTTATGCTTGGTCAACTTGGTCTTCTGAGCCGGAGTCAGTGGTACGTTGCCTTTTAAGATATTGAGTCCAATCTCGCACAGACAGCACACGAGAGCAGGGTCCGCACCGCGTACAATGGTTCGGACTAACTCGGGTGGGGCCGTCTTCAATACACGGAGCGTGGGAGCGTGCTTCCGTACTCGAGCAGACATCCTGTACAACTAATGCTAGAACCCACAATTCTGCTCTTTTTATCTACTTCAGAGAACATAACCCTGCTGTGGTATTCATTCTTTTTTATTATCCCCATCATCAAAACACACACACACCCCAGCTGGGGGAGCCACTGTAGGTGTGTTTACATTATTTTTGCATGTACACGTGGTGAGTCTCTCCGGAAAAGATGCCGGTCCGTAGTCGAAGGTGGTCGGGGGTGGTTTGCTTGAGGTCGAAGAGCATATACCCGTGCTGAGGGGTTGTGGCATCTTTAAAGGCTTCCAATGCAAACGGTGTGCGGCCGGGATACATCTGTCTCGCCAGGTGCAGCAGTTGAGTGGTATCTCTCGGGTTTTTGAAGACCACCATGTAGTGGGCATTTAAGCTGATGTTCCGATGTTCTTTGTTTTTACTGAACAGATTCTGCACAATGTAGATGATGCTGAGCCGTCGATGATGGCTGCCTTTGGTAAAGAGTTGGGTGACCCGCGCATCCGTCTCCGCCATGAGATCATCCAGAACAACCAAGGTGTCGGGTTCCAAATCGGCCAGGTTAGGTAGGCCTTCCACGAACGTGATGTGGGGCATTGCTGCATACGCTTCCTGCCATTCTCCGTAACACCACACGACTCTGGCAATGGGTGGAGTGATTATGCTGTCGGCGTGTTCGAGGAGCTTCCTGACGAAGTGCGTTTTGCCGGAGCCCGTCGGTCCTGCGATGACGCAGGTGAAGGGATGCTGCCACCGAGGGTCCATGGTTGGAGGTGTATCCGCTGTCGTGGTAACCCGCTCTTGTGAATTTGGTACGAGTGAACTGGAGTGGTGGTGGGCACAACGTCGGTTGTCGTTGTCTGTTCACGTTCAGGGATGATGATGGTGGTGATGGGTCCAACGTGGGTCGTCGTCGTTGTCGGTTCACTGTGAGGGATGAAATCCGGTGGGTCTTCAGACGTAGTGGGTGTTCTTGGTGTAAGTGTGGATCTTACACTCGTTGTGGCTTGTACACGGGGTGTGGTGGTGGTGGTGACTGGGCTGGATACGACTGGTGCTCTCTGTAGACCGGTTTCACTGATGGCTGGTGTTCTCAGTTGGTTAAGTAACGTACTGACATAGGCTACGTCGTAAAACACACCTCCGTACAATACACTCAGCAGGGTTAGCACTAGTACACCAAAGACCACTTGCACTTTGCGCGTTTTGGAAGACGCTGTGTTCAGAGACGGTTGCACCGTGTTCATGGTTGGACGTGGAATGAAGGAGGACGGTAGTGGTGTCTGGTTTTATAGCCGTTTCACCTGGTTGGCAGCGACCCAGGAATTGAAGGAACTGGGCCAGCCTTGCCATTTGACGAAATTGAAACAGTTTGCCATGTCGACGTTCCGTTTTCAAAATCTGTTCCACCGTGTAGTAGTCTTGCTGTGATTTTACGACAGGCTGTAATTCCGGCTCGTAAAACGTGCCCAGCAACGTTTCCCCTTGGAGATCTTCCACTTCATAGACTCGCCTCTGTCGGGGTAGGCGCCGTTTAATCAGGAAGTGCTCATCGCTCCAGTTGGGCAAGTAACTTTTCTCGAACCTGCCCTTGACTTTACTGATCCGTACAGGGTCCCCGACCTTGAACATCTCCTTCGTCGTTCGCTGCGATGGCCTGGGGTACAAGACACGACGGACTTGGGCTTCATTGCGTTGGGTCACGGTAATGGGGGCTCTCTGTATACTTCGATAATAGGCTCGATTGTAACCCCTCACCAGTTTCGGGAGAACATCGATGTACCGCCTTGTATTCTTATAGGTGAAATATTTATACATGCGACCTTTAAATGTCCTGTTGAACCTTTCCACCACGGATGCCTTGGTCTCGTTGTACGTATGGAAGAAGAAGACCTTCTGTTTCTTGAGAAAGGCTTGGAACAGTCTGTTGAGGAATTCCGTGCCTTCGTCGGTTTGCAAATACAAAGGTTTGCGCCCGGTCTTGAAGATGTCTTTGAACGCCGCTATGAGATTCGCCCCGTTTTCGTCCGGATGGGTACCACCCACGCATACTTCGATAGGATATCGATGCACGTCAAGATATACCGATTCCCATCGTTGTGTTTGGCAAAGGCGCTCATATCGACCAAATCCGCTTGCCACTGGGCATCTATTCCTTCCACGATGACCCGGTTCTGTAGAAAATGGCGACGGACAGATCGATGTAAGGTATAGGTGTCTTGTTTTCTTAACCAATCTCGGACTTGGGCACGTTGTATCCCCTGGGGTTTGGCCGCTCGATAGAGAGCCGACAATGTACTATAGGCCGCCGGACTGTCGGGACTGTAGTATAAGTTATCCAACACCTTCTCCCAGCGCTTCATGGTGACACAATGATGATGGACCCGGAGAGTATGGTTTATTTATAACAAGTTGCTACCACCGTTGTGTTGGTTGACTCAGTTCAGCCGGGTAATCAATGGCCTCGTCGTCGTCGGGTTCATGTAGTTGTTGTTCATGGGGTTCAGCCAGCGCGTCCTCCATAGCACGAGCCCACGCCAACTCGTCTGATGATCTCTCGTCCGGTGTAAACAGCTGGTCCACAATAGGCACTACTTTCTCCAAGGCTGACCACAGATGGGGGTCTAGGGTGAAGCTTCGCGTAGCATCTTGGTAGCGGCCCAGACGTGCGAAGAAAGGCCCACGGTATACGTAGATGGCATTGTCTATGTGGATGAGGTGTCCGTCGAGCTCGTCGCTCAACACCCGTTTAAATTTGGTCCAGCCGTCACGCTGTAGCATCACCGTATTCGATACGGTCTCAGCGGGCGCCCAGCAAATAGCTCCACAGTCTTCCACCAGGGTGACTTTATCTTCATAGACGTGTAACCCCACCTGGGGTGTAAGGGGCAGGATGGCTCGTAGGACGGATGACATGCTTGCTCCAAATGTCGAACGGTGAATGACACACACTCTGTCTGACCCTGGTATTTATAGTGTCAATACCACAGCGCCAGGGTCAATAGGGCACAGACTAGTATGAGACCAACCAGCCGGTGCTGGTTCCGGCGTGAGCGCTCGTGGTCCATAGCCCGAGCATCAAGGATGGCTGTCATAGTCCAGTAGTGGTGAGTGATGGCACGCCTCTCCATAGAGTGCACTCTGTGGAGGACCGCTTCTGTGAACTCGTTCAGGATCTGGCGTCGTCCCTCGTTGTCGTCGCCATCTGCAAACATGGACCGGACCACTGCTCGGTAACTCGTGAATGAATTCACCACGGTGGCATACTGTAAAATGCGAGTCGCATGGGGCTGGATCTCCGCCATGGCTCTGCAACCGTAGAAATGAAGGTGTGGGATCCAGAGGGACGTGTTTTATAGACCAGATGTAGCTCTACAGGTGTAGTCCGTGATACGCAGTATTCTGATGGGTTATGTGGCTCCTATAGAGATAGTACTTCATCGACCATGGGGATTACTTTTTCCAAGGCTGTCCATAGATCAGGGTGCAGAGTAAAACCACCTTGCTTGAGACAGAAGAGTCGAGCAAAATAGGGACCGCGGAAAATGTAGACGTCGTCACACAGGTGAATGCTATCACCGTCGAGGTCACCCAATAACACCCGTTTCAAGGTAGTCCAGCCTTCCGGGGATGAAAGAGACACGCGCTGGTTCAGACGTACACCAACACCTACTGTCGTCATCGATGAGCTCCACACGTTTGGGATACAACAATAGGGTGCAGTCCGGTGTAAGAGTGCGGGTGTCCCTCACACGCTCGTCTTCAGGCAAGACTTCAACCGGAGGTACTGCTGGGTGCCAGGGAAAATCTTCTCCACGTCTCATGCTTTCGTCTCATACAAGCGGGTAGGCAAGCAGGCTGGCTGGCTGGCTAGAGGTGAGGGAGGCAGGCAGTCAGGCTGGATAGGCAGGCAGGCAGGCAGGTAGGCTGGTCAGGTCAGGTCAGTCAGAGTGCTCCGCAGGGTAGTGCAATGAATACACCCCTAAAAATCGCCTGCTTTTATACGTTTTTCTACAATCCGATGGTGGGTGGTGGTGGGTGGTGGGTTTAAGATGGCGGCTGTGGTGGGGTGGTGGATGGTGGGTTTAAGATGGCGGCTGTGGTGGGGTGGTGGATGGTGGGTTTAAGATGGCGGCTGTGGTGGGGTGGTGGATGGTGGGTTTAAGATGGCGGTTGTGGTGGGGTGGTGGATGGTGGGTTTAAGATGGCGGTTGTGGTGGGGTGGTGGATGGTGGGTTTAAGATGGCGGCTGTGGTGGGGTGGTGGATGGTGGGTTTAAGATGGCGGCTGTGGTGGGGTGGTGGATGGTGGGTTTAAGATGGCGGCTGTGGTGGGGTGATGGATGGTGGGTTTAAGATGGCGGCTGTGGTGGGGTGGTGGATGGTGGGTTTAAGATGGCGGCTTGTGGTGGTGGGTGGTGGGTTTAAGATGGCGGCTGTGTCTCCGTATGGCAGAACTGTACAACCCAGAACAAGTCTAGACATGCCTTGATCACGTGATCGTCATGGAGAAACCCCCACTGGGGAATCCCCGACCCGCGCACTTCCGCCACAAATCTGCGCAGAAACACCTGCGCACTCGTCAAAATGAGACCTGTAATCAGTAGACACTACTACTGCCAAACCTATAATTCATAAGTACAATAGGACAGCCCGAGATAGAACCCTTCAATAGAATAATAATACTTATTTATTTCAGACACATGATTTATAAAATGAACAAATTAAAAATGAACAAATAAATATCTCCAATATTATTATCTCTTTTATTCTGTTTCGTGCATGGTGTCAGGGCAGAATTATCAATTCCTAGAGATATTTCTGCAGTAGGTATTGAAACATACCAATCTCAGAGATTTATATGCTTTGACACATTTCATGTGTACGCTGTTTACCAGTGCTATTTCTTCTAATGTCTTCTGTGGTTTTCAAGGTACATAAGGCCCAAGTTCTGTACAGAATTATTACTGTTTTATTATCAGAGGTGTCGGGACAAAATTTTCGCTAATGATCTTTTGTAGGTATTGAAAAATACTAGTGTCAATTCGATTTTATCGGATTTACACATTTCATGTGTTTCCTTAAACAGCGCTGTTTTTTATAGTGGAGCCAAGTCGTCATTACTGTTGTCTCTCTTCTGTATTGGAGGTCCGTCGTTAACAGGAACTAGGAATTCGTATAGGCACGGCTGATGAAGCGTGTTCTTACTACTTTAACACTACTATGGATCTCAGCGGTATTATTCTGATGTATGTCTCGCATCATGCCAGAATCGTTATACGAAAGACATACGAACAAGATCATGTGAGTATATGGCCACTTGTAGGTAGAATCCGTATTCAGGGTCGAAACACTCCAGTAACGTGGCTATGTTAATGTGTCAAAACAGAAAACCTCGAATTGAGATTGGCATTTTTCAATACCTACAGAACTCCATAAGCGAGAATTCTGTTCTGACACATATGATAAAGCAGTAATAATAATGAGCAAAATTCGGACCTTACGGACCTCGGTAACTACGGCAGACAGCGCTGAATACTCCTGAAATGTGTCAAAGCAGGTGAATCTCGAATTTAGTTTGGTATTTTTTTATACATACAGTATCGACCTTGGAAACTGTGGAATACAAGCGTCTAGTCCGTCATTCAATATTCAGCCGTCGTCCATTAAAGAATTTCCACGTCTATAATTCAGCGGCCTTATTCATATAATAACATTGGCGCTAAATTAATAGGATAAATCATAAGATACGTAAAACTAGGCCGATTTCCTGCAAGACAGAAGCGGTCAACAGTTTTCAATGATGCCAGCAAGACATCATGATATTCCAAAAATATCAAATCCGTATCACTGATCAGTATTATTAATCCATATGATATACGTTGTAAAAGTCGCTATCTAGAGTATATGATTTATCTCAGTCACGCTTTGATTATGCCTGTTGATATGAAAACTATGAGGATATTGAAATACATAGGTTCATACGGCTCCTAGCCCCGGGTTAAGCGGAATTAAACACAAGCTACGAAACGTACCGCCATGGATCTTGCACGCCACGCTCGTATTTTGCTATTAGCATGCGATATGTATAATCAAATTTGAGAAAATTCGAGTGGAAGCGCTTGATAATATAGCCATTTTCACAAGTTCATTAAAGACATTGAACGAAACAGCATACATATGAAATGGATCAAAGCAGATAAATCTCGAATTGAGATTGATATATGTCAATACCTACAGAACTCCAGAAGGAAGAACCCTGTCCTGATACATTTGGTGAAAAATAGTAAATAATTCTGTACAGAACTTGGACCCTATGGATCTTGGGAACTACAAACGACAATAGGGAAGAAACAGCGCCATTAAACAGCGCCACAGAAGAAACATCACTAGAAGCGATAATTCAGCCCTGACACCATCAACAAACCGTAATAATACTGTATAGCAGCACAAATGTGCGGACAAGCGAGATCATAATATTGGAGATTATATATCATTAATATTAATTGTATTGATGATTAAGCTTGACCCTTGTTGAGCGTTATGCTTGGGATATACAGAAGATATACTCCCCAAAATATCCGGAACAACTGCTTTGAGGTACATGAATACATAAAGTGATGTCTTATAGTCAGGTTTTTGTAGGGTCAGAACATATCTGGAGAGTGGGTATGTTTGTGGGCATTTTCCTGTGTGATATTAAACCCTACAAGAAGGTTTCCAAGAACATACTGTTGATGTGGCAATTTTAATGTTAATTTTAGATGACCCCTCAAATAGTTTTGAAATTTTCAAGAGATGGAAGATCAGTGACCTGTAAAGAGTAATTTATAGAACACTGTATCCACAAATCTTATTAAAAGTGGTAGATTACCAAGAACATACTGTGCGAAAACATGTAAATTGTAATAGTAATTATGAGATGAACGATAATCAAGATAATCTTTGATATTGCTTTAAAATTAACAAGAGATAAAAAAATCAATATACATATAAAGTCATAAAACATTTTTATCAAGTATTGCTGAAGTCAGATGTTTGACAATCTTAGATAAACAGTTAGTAGACATTGAAAGTGTATAATTTTGACAGATACTTTCTGTTTACATATTCTATTCTCTATGGTAGTGAGAAACCTTATATAGCCTGTACTTTTCACGCAGTGATATACAGTACCGGTGGCAATAACTTGACACAATGATGTGAATTTCATTACATTGAATAGCTTAGTAACGAAACCATAATTGTGTATTTAGAAAATATTTCATTGGGAATTTGGAGAGGACTCCCGAGTGACGTCATGATGCAAGATAGCTTAACAAAACTGTTATCAATCGATTCCCTGTTTAATGGAGAGAAAATTGCTACCTGTGCATTGGTGTAAAATGAATAAAGTTATTAACACTGAAGCAAACCCTACCCCGTTTCTGTTTTCGTGACGATAAGACTCGATACTGGTTCGGTTGAATGAATTTTTTACCTTACGGCAATATATTTCAAGACCACATACGGTCTAACAAAAAAGTACATTAAATAAGCGTTCAAATGACATAGGATGTGGCCGTGTGTACGGGGGAGAGGGGGGGGTTGCATTTTACTCCTAAAATAAGGCGTTTTTTTTTGTGCAAAACGTCGCTCGTCTAATATAGTGATGTTATAATGAAACTCCTGTACTCATGTTGTTGTGGGGTCGGGAAATACCAGGAGAGTGGGTATGTTTATAGACACGTTCTTGTATTGCAGTGATCTATTTAATGCCGTCAGAAAATTAGATAAATAATTCATGTAAAAACTGATGCTCACAGCACTCTTCGCCAATTTTGTAATTTTGTGCCAATCTGCGTCTTCCCGTATGTTTTGTGGATATTTTGAAACGATCCCCTATTACAATTCTAAACTAATTTGTACGTTTGACAAAACAATATACAGCTACGACGTCAAATGATGTCTAAATCACGGTACTAATTTATTTTTGGTGGCGGATATCCGAGAAACCCGTCCTCTGATGCAGTAGTTAGTGTTTTTTTCCTAATATACCATGGTGAATGACGCTCATTAAATTGAGGATTTAAAAGGTAATCGCACCAAATCTTTGCCGAAGTATTTGACCGATGACTAAATTCGACATTAGAACCATTTTGGCCATTTAACAATGAAGCATTTTACCCACAAAAAACTTTTAACATAGTTTTTAGTGCGTTTGACGCAATTTAATTGTAATTTGGAGATGGCCCCTCTGTGACGTCACAGGTCAATGCCGTCAAAGTATTTTTTGATATTAGACGATTGCAGAACCTTTGCGTAATCAATTGACACCAACTATTTTTCCCTATGCCTGATACGAGTGAAGATATAGTCATTTTAATACGTATACCCCATTTTAAAAGTAGATGGATGCAATCCAATGGTTCTTGTATTTTCTAATTTTTCTGGCATACGGCAATACTTCTCACCACCACATCCTACCTCATCTGAAAGAAGAGGGTCTAAGCTTTCAAATGATATATAGTTTGCCTCTGTGTACGGGGGGTGTATTTTATTCCCCAAAACAGGGTCTCGGCCGCTCGTCTATTAAGTTTGCCTAAGATCTCAGATGCTTAAATACATCTCATGAACACCCTTCATAAAATGTTATATCGATGTTATCTCTGTTGTAAAATTAGACGTCATATCGCGGTTTATAGGGTTCTCATAAACATACAGTACAGATCTATTATCATTTCATAGTACAGATTTATTATCATTTCATATAGTAAAGATCTATTATCATTTCATAGTACAGATTTATTATCATTTCATATAGTAAAGATTTATTATCATTTCATAGTACAGATTTATTATCATTTCATAGTACAGATTTATTATCATTTCCTAGTACATATTTATTGTCATTTCATAGTACAGATTTATTATCATTTCCTAGTACATATTTATTGTCATTCCATAGTACAGATTTATTATCATTTCATAGTACAGATTTATTATCATTTCATAGTGCAGATTTATTATCATTTCATAGTACAGATTTATTATCAATTCATAGTATTGGCGTGGGGCTCAGCTATTTCACCGTCCAACATTCCTTCTGGCTCTTGCTCCTCACCTACGGCTTTGTGTTTGGAGTGGGGATGGGTATAGGATACACACCGCCATTTGCATGTGCAATGAAGGTGAGCTCCAATACAGCAAATCCTCCAGAATCGCATCCTTCTAGAGTATAAAAATACATCTTTTTTAACTATCCAGGGTAGTAGTATATAAAGAGCATTACAGCGCATATTTTGCCGGGAAAGATAACTCTTGTTTGCGGAGGAAATTGCGGAGGGCGCCACCAGCGCGATTGACCAAAAACTACCTCCAGCACAAGAGAGCTCCATGCTCTGGGTGACTATAGTTCCGGCAAACTTTGACCTTTGTATTCCTCCGCGGTGATGCGGTTTGGCTGTGATGCGGTCGCGGAAGAAAGCTTCCGCGGAGGAAAAGTAGTCCCTAGACTACAAATACGCTGCATGGTCCGATGGGGCCGAGTGAGGCTCTTTTCAGTCATGTCATGGGTATTTTCACAGAATAAATAAATAAATAAATAAATAAATAAATAAATAAATTAATAAATTAATAAATTAATTAATTTTAATTAATCAATCAATAAATAAATTAATTAATTTTAATAAATAAATAAATAAATAAATTAATTAATTAATTTTAATAAATAAATAAACACTTTACAAAGAAAGTGCCCTAGTGGGACTCGAACCTGGGTCTCTGCGATCTAGAGGCAGACACGTTATCCATTACGCCACGAGCTATAGCCTACAAGCCAAAGTTGAAAATGGTCTATATATGTCTACGGCCCGACTGGGCGAACCCTCTGTAGGACAAATGCCGGGTCATCTCCCCTGATTCGAACATCTGCGTCTTTATGGGGAATACCTAAATAGACGTTTTGGAGCTAGGGGAGACACTAATGGACCGATGGGGTCAAGTGAGGTATCAAAGTGAAGCTTATGTGAAGGGGCATCTGATGGGCTGGGTGTGCGGTTGAACTAACGGCATTCTGCGCATGCGCGGTGGCCCAGGGGTAGCTTGTGTGGGTTAGAGTCAGAATGGTGTGTTTTTAAGTGCAAGTTGCGTTAATCTGCGCATGCGCAGTTAGTTGTAATAAGTAAAGTGACCATTTTGGGGCAGTACATGAAGGTATTTGGGGTCGACATGGACTATTCACGGTTTGAATGCGTCCTGGAAGGTGTCATCTTGTAGCTCTCGGGGTGCAGACCTCGATTTGAGGGCTGTCCACAGCATCTGTGACGTCATTGGTGACGTCATCAGTAGGAGTAGTAGCGAAAGTGAGCATTTTGGGGCAGTGAAGGATGGTATTTGGTGTAGAGATGGACCATCCTTGGTCCGAATGCGTCATGGGAGGTGTCATGTTGTAGCTCTCGGGGTGTAGACCCCAATTTGAGGGATAGCCACAGCATCTGTGACGTCATTGCTGACGAAATCAGTACAAGTAGTAGCGAAAGTTAGCATTTTGGGGTAGTGAAGGAAGGTATTTGGTGTAGAGATAGACCATCCATATCTGTCATGCATTATACCAAATCTGTGCTGTATTATACCATATCTGTCCTGAATTATACCATATCTGTGCTGTATTATACCATATCTGTCCTGCGTTATACAATATCTGTCTGTATTATACCAAGTCTGTCCTGTATTGTACAATGTTTGTCCTCTATTATGCCATATATGTCCTGTATTATACCAAATCTGTCCTGTATTATACAGTATCTGTCCTTTATTATACCAAATCTGTGCTGTATTATAGCATATCTATACTGTATTGTACCATATGTCCTGTATTTTACAATATACGTTCTGTATTATACAATATTTGCCCTCTATGATCCCATATCTGTGCTGTATTATACCATATGTGATGTATTATACAATATCTGTCCTGTATTATACCATATCTGTGCTGTATTGTATCATATATGTCCTGTGTTATACCATATCTGTGCTGTATTTTACAGTATGTCCTGTATTGTACCATATATGACCTGTATTATACCATATCTGTCCTGTATTATACAATGTTTGTCCTCTAATATACCATACCTGAGATGCATTATACCGTATATCTGTGCTGTATTATACCATATCTGACCTGCATTATACCAAATATGTGCGGTATTATACCATATCTGTGCTGTATTATCCCGTGTCTGTACTGTATTATACAGTATCTGTCTTGTATTGTACCATATATGTCCTGTATTATACCATATCTGTCTTGTATTATACAATGTTTGTCCTCTATTGTATCATATCTGTCATGCATTATACCATATATGTGCTGTATTATACCATATATGTCCTGCATTATACCAAATCTGTGCTGTACTATACCATATCTGTCCTGAATTATAACATATCTGTGCTTTATTATACAATATCTGTCCTGCATTATACCAAATCTGTGCTGTATTATACCATATCTGTTCTGTGTTATACAATATCCGCTCTGTATTTTACCAAATCTATCCTGTATGGTACCATGTTTGTCCTCTATTATACAATATTAGTTGTGTATTATACAAAATATGTGCTGTATTATACAGCATATGTCCTGTATTATATAAAATCTGTGCAGTATTATACAATATTTGCCCTCTATTATACCATACCTGTGCTGTATTATACCATATGTGATGTATTATACAATATCTGTCCTGTATTATACCATATCTGTGCTGTATTGTATCATATATGTCCTGTGTTATACCATATCTGTGCTGTATTTTACAGTATCTGTCCTGTATTGTACCATATATGACCTGTATTATACCGTATCTGTCCTGTATTATACAATGTTTTTCCTCTAATATACCATATCTGAGATGCATTATACCATATATCTGTGCTGTATTATACCATATTTGTCATGCATTATACCAAATATGTGCGGTATTATACCATATCTGTGCTGTATTATCACGTGTCTGTGCTGTATTATACAGTATCTGTCCTGTATTGTACCATATATGTCCTGTATTATACCATATCTGTCTTGTATTATACAATGTTTGTCCTCTATTGTATCATATCTGTCATGCATTATACCATATATATGTGCTGTATTATACCATCTGTCCTGCATTATAGCAAATCTGTGCTGTACTATATCATATCTCTCCTGAATTATAACATATCTGTGCTTTATTATACCATATCTGTCCTGCATTATACCAAATCTGTGCTGTATTATACCATATCTGTCTTGAATTATACCATATCTGTGCTGTATTGTACCATATC
>JAVTVY010041527.1:0-17941 GCA_036873755.1 Hanleya hanleyi | reverse complement strand
ATCAGAAATCTCATTGTTACAAGCTTGCTGTGCAGAGCGTGGAACTACCTGGACAATGTGGCGACATTGGGGAGAAGTTAGTTACCGCTTTGTCGGCGGAAATGAGACAGAACCGCCTTATGTTGGTTAAGCTTTTACAGAACCTTCGTTAAATGGACAGACAGGGCTTGGCATTGCAGGGAAGTACTGACGAAGAATCAAAAGTCCTGCAACTTTTCAAACTACGAGGAAATGATGACTCAAATATACTGGACTGGTTGAACAAAAAGACAAATAAATACACCTCTTATGACAATCAAAACGAGATGCTCAAGATCATGGCTACTGACATTTTACGTGACATTGCGGTCGATCTCCATAAGATCTGCGAAGCTTTTCTCGATTCTGACAGATGAATGTACAGATATATCTAAAAAAGAGCAATTAACAATCTGTCTTAGATGGATTGACGATTTCATTGGGTTCTACGAAATTCCCAACATCACCGCAGACACAATAGTTGGTGTTGTCAAGGATGCCATGACCAGGATGGATCTCTCTCTGCAAAATTGCAGAGGACAGTGATATAAAGCGGGGGGTCCCATGGCGGAATCAAGAAATGGGGTCGCTGTTCAGATAGGGCGCTGTTGTTTATGGCCTCAGATGAATATATAGATGGCGCTGCTGTTTGTTGTGATAGAAAAATCCGGGCTCTTCAGCCAGACTCGAGAGCCCGGATTTTCTGTGGTCACAAACAACAGCGCCATCTATATTTTATCTCACATGCAAGCTCATTTGCCTGTAAGAATTGCTCATATTCAGTACGTCAAGATTTATAGAACCAAATTTTGTCTACAAAATGTCTGAAGAGGGCAATACAGCTAAAAAGCATAGAGAGTCAAACATAATGACCTTTTTTCTCCAAATTCTCAACGGGTCGGGAACGGGGTGGATCATGATGAGTCTCAAGCATCGGTTACCGATCTTGATGAACCCCGCCTCTTTCAATGCCACACGAGCATGCAGAATCAGACACTGCTTACAAACATGTTGAGGCAGAGCATCAATAACGGGTTTCTGATATTGAGGACCACCTACACGGTATTTATCCAAACAGATCTCTACCAGTGCAAACGATCTCTACCCGTAATGAAATTATCTCTACCGGTGCGTGAAGCGAGAAATTGTTAGATGTTGGAGAGGAGCATGCCCGGTCAAGGCAAAATAATCAGCCAAGCACCGAAAAGGTCTGTAAACCACATAGCACAGCGTACCCATATGAGTATCTAGATTTATAGCACGTGCAAGCTGAGGCCTGATGTCTTTTAGTTATTTTTTAATTTGGGACACAGGATTGCCATACCGATTAGGAGAATCTATTTTAGGGCATATCTGACTGTACACCAGCTGTGTTTGTCCCTTTAATTATGGCTTATTGTTCAAGTAACTAAAATAATTACGCCTCAAAGTCGTCCTGTTTGATTGGGAGAAGAATTTCAATCAAAATCACTATTCATTTTACAATGATCTCTACCATGAGTTTGTGATATGCATGTTTTTCTGTGCTGAAGTTGACAACGATCTCTATCAGCGCTTACAGAATAGAATAGACTTTATTCGCTAATCACAGTGCCCTCTGGAGGCATTATACAATCAAACAACACCCAGTGTTGGGATAGGCTTACTCTGGGGGGTTGATAAGCTGAAACCAATGAGTCTACAAGGGAAATCAATATAGACAAAATCATATTATCATGTTAGGGCGATCCCGCTAAAATGGAGGTAAAAGAGGTCGTTTGCTAAAAAGTAACTTGTTATTTTAATCTAATTTAATAGGCCAAATATCTGTCACGCTACTGACACAACATTGACTGGTTCTTAAAATAGCAAATTAATTAAAGGACAAGGAACAATAGATAGATTAATGCGCCTGAAGTTTTGGAGCATTGATTTCGAAGGAATCAAAGTTATTGAGCAAAAACGACCCTTTTTTCCTCCATTTTATAGAGCGAGATCGCTCAAACATGGTGATATGATTTTGTCTTTATTGATTTTCATATATAACCCAAAATTAGCATGGTCTTGGAAGATACATCAGTTATTAGCTGCATTGGGTGTAGGTGATTTATGGAATTCTCCTGCACAACCAGCTATCCTTACTTCCATAGTTGATGATACACTGAAAAGTCTTTTTCAATGTATAGCCAAATCACCCAGCAGTGCCAAATTGGCTCTCTATTGGCAGATTAAAGAAAATTTTGGGCCTGACGATTTCTTATATGATGTGCCAAACTTCAAGCACAGGCAAGCACTTACAAAATTAAGAACTAGCAATCACAGTCTGTCAATAGAGACAGGCAGGTATACTGCTGTGCCATCTACAGAAAGATTCTGCCCTTTTTGTAACAACAATACAATAGAGGATGAATATCATTTTCTGTTTGACTGTCATTTATATGTTAGTGAAAGACAGTCTCTCTTCCACCAATTAGGTATGCTATCTATTGATGTATCTTCTAGCATAAGTGGAAAATTGGAAATGTTTCTAAAACCATCAGACAATGTTGCACGGCAAATCTGTGCACATATATACAATTGTTTCCGAAAAAGAAAAATGTCTGTTTAATTACCACACACAGATAGAGACTCAGATCCCCTCCAAGTCCATGTAGAGCAGGTTAAAATTAGCTCATTCTTGTATAGTTCATATATATCTTGTATATGTCCGAAAGACAGAAACGAAGTATATAACCTGGTCATATATTTATATTTAAGCCAGTTTATGGGTCCACAACCATGTACACTGTCAAAAGGTTTGCGGTACTGAACCGTTGTAAGTTTATTGATTAGTGTCATAAACAAGGGTTACAACTAGCACATATATATCCTGACACTGTTCCAGAGTAAGGGAGACAATTCCTCCCTTGATATTGTCTAGGGCAAGGGAGACAACTCCCATCATGACATATTGTGATTAGGACATTAGGCCTAAACATCTTGTATAATATGTTGATCTTGACTGTTTATTGGTATTCCTCTTGTCAAATTTGTATACGGCCTCGATGAGGTGTTTTATACAATAAAATGAATCTGAATCTGAATCTATATATTTATTGACAAGGGTCTCCCTAACATGATTACGTTGGGTCAAAAGAACAATGTGCTATCAGCACGCTGATGCTTTCGACAAAAAGATACATTTACCGGTTTAAATAAAAAAGTGGATCGACGACCCACAAAATTATTCGATGATAAAAAGATCGCATGACGGGAAACAGTGTTCAAAATATCAGCATAGCTCACATGACAGTTTCTGAGTTTGGAGATTGTTTCGTAGTCTTAAAATGCAATTTTCAACACCATATACATTTGGATTAAATGTAAATTCAGATAAAATTTATTCATTTATTATCGACTTTCCGTTGTGTTTATGATCCAATAAAAACAATGCACGCGGATATATCTGTAGGCCTATGCCTTGAATTCCTTGCCTTGCTGCGCAGAAAATGTATTTTCCATGATTTTGGCAAAAACACGTGTGACGTGATGATATTCGCGGGTATATACAGAAAAATCTAGATCTAAGACCATTTGATTTATTTAAGTTGTTCTACGAGGGGGGGCAAGGGGGGGGGGGGTAAGCGATCGTGTGAACGTAGAAAAAAATATCTCTAGTACGGAGAAAAAAGAAAAAAATAATCCAAATACGAAGAACGAAGAAAAAACAATTCGTGAAGAATTCAAGTGTGTCTTTATTAGCTACCACACTGTTTAATAGTGTTGTTAATGGCAGTACATGCAGCGGAGTAAACATCGGAAAACGTTGGAAATTGTCCACAGTTGACAACATATTTCATTATCAGGCACGGCGGAAGCAATTGGTGGTTGGGGGGGGAGGGGGGCACTATCACAGCACAAATAGGCGAGGGTCCAGGGGCCGCCCAGGCCCCTGAAGCTCCAGGGTTCTTAGATGGCCGGAGACGCGTTCTAGCGTATTTCCGAGTAATAAAACAAGAAATCTTCACATGTATAATCTCTGTATATTTTGCCTGCTTTGTTGTTTCTCATTTTTTTTTAATATTCCCCGTGAAGAAAATAAGAATGTTCGGAAGTAGAAATAAATTAAATGTTAAATTTATATCATTTCAATCAAAAGATTCATCAAGCTTTAATCATGTCAACAACACAGATGTATTCTACTTCTCATGCTTGTTGGGGAGCCGAACACACATGAGTGTGAATGAGCCATCCTCCATGATACAGTTCTATATACCGGTACTCCTATCTCCATACCAGGTCTTGTAGGCAGATTAGGGCTGTACAGTTATTACTGGAACTGTCCGTTTAAAGTATCAACCAATGAACGGAGGGTGTTTTGGGGCAATACGCTACCTTCGTGGAATCTCCGTTTAGTTAGATTAAAGCTCAGTTTAAGGAAGCTCCTTGAAATTGGGGCACGCTGGGAACTGACGTCAGGCATTCCAAACAGAGAGGCATGCTGCGTCGAGTTGGAACTCCTAGGAACTCTATGGAATACTTTCTGGAACTGGGCAGACAAAGGATGGCTATGCCATTACAAGAGGGGAATGACATAAGCCATTCCAATTGAAACTCTAATCCATCCAGATCAGAACACCACACTGGACATGGTGTATCCGATTTGCCTAACCGACATATGCCATTCCCATATAAAGGAACTGTTCTTGTTCTTATTTCAAGAAGCTCCCTAAGTAGAGAAGAAGCTGAAGGACAAAATCTTTGAAGTCCGAGAGGAAACAACATGAGGGCGTATCTTAAATTAAAAAAATCTCGGATAGCCTATAAACATCTGACTTCAAAGCAACCAGATGGAGACATTGACTGGCACTTAATTCGTTCAAATATGGGCATGTTCGGAGGGGTCATATTCTCACAAATATTTCCTGTTGAAGTGGCTGATATTCGTTGTAGTGTACAAGCTATCTGTCATGGCTTGGATTTGACAGATGAACGACGACTTAATTGTGATGATGGAATGGGCAAGGGTGCCCCTCATGCTTATTGGAAAGTAAAATCTGCTTTCAATACAGATACAGGTTTTTGCTTTATCGTTTTTTTTTTTATCTGTTTCTGCCTTTTTTTTCTTGTTTCTTTTTTTGTTGTCTTTTTGTCTTTTTTTTTTTTTTGCTGAAAATATTGGAGGGGCCATGGCCCCCCGCCGTGCCTGATTATATACTCCCAAACTGGTCCACGGTGAGCGGTTGCGGCCACGCCGTCCTCATTCATGGCCTCCATGTTGTTGCACTCATGAGCACGTCATTCTCCACAACAGGGTTGTTTCGACGCACACAGAAGAGCTGAATCCGCTAGAGTTGCGTCCCCTCTTGCAGGCTAGACTAGTACCCAGCCACTGCGCATGACCCGCTATCGCTAAGCTTGTGGACCAGTATCTAATAATGAAAAGACGTAATGGCGGCCAAATTTGAGCCCATACCTTCAACATGGAGTGTTTATGAAATGGCTCGATGCGTAGAGGAAGTGTTACAGATCAATGTGAAAACTACCGCTCAAGATATGCGTCTGTTTCATCTTGCTTTAGGACTTGATAATTGATGATGTTAAATAATGATATTCTGTAAAAGATTGTTTCTTTTATCAATCTTCAGTTCGGCCTTGTCAAGAACAGGCTCTATCAGCTTGACGAGAGTGTCTGTGGGTCCGCGTCAGTCCGTAACGTCACAGCATAATTTTACACAACGTCACAATACGACGGTATAATGAATTGTTAATCCGATTGTTGCATAACGTCACAAATACACGTCAACAGGTCATGACATCGCCGCTACAGTGAAGGTCGGCATTATTAGAAGCCTGTCGTCAATCGGCCCAACGTTATTAGACGACGGCGGCCAGTCTACTTGCAGGCAAGCAATTTATACAAGAGTGACGGTGTGAACGGGAACGTAAATAACGAATCTCACAAAACGAGGAACGCAAAATTATAACTTGGTGGAACAGAGAACAGAGAAGTAAAAATAGGAAAATACGGTGAACATGGAATACGTCCAGAACGTGTGTACCCAAAATTAGTTTTCCTCAGAACTGAGAACGGATAATGAAAATTACCCCAAACGGAGTACGAAAATACCCCTTGCCCCCCCGCTTCTACTGATCAACACCTCCGCTACTCACACCACAAAGTCTAGGGTTGGTCACTGGACAACGTTTCCATTCTCAGAAAGTGTTGAATTGAAATTGTTGTATTTAACACTATAAATGTCCGAGAATTGACAAAAAGCGTTGTAGAAATTTTTTTATATCCGGCATTATATTGCAGTATGATGAGCAATACAACACTATACAAGTGTTAAATTCAGCCTAGTAAAGTGTAGTATAATGTTAGATATTTTTTCAACACTTTCTGGGAGTGTTAAGATAAGATAAGATAAGATAAGCTTTATTTAGAGTCGGGTTTACAAACATATAACATTAGCCCATGGAGGCTATTCATGCCGACTGTTTTAAAACAAAGAATTCTCATAACTAAAGAAACATATTAAAATAATTTACAAATACAAAATTGTGTTACAAATATAACAGCTTATATGATGGTGTAACTCCTCGGACATTAATAATGTTAAATAAAACGCTTTCATTTTAAGAGTTGTAACGGGCTACACCCGTATTTTTTTGACATTCATTAAACAATAAGCAGATTATTATAATTGGATTGGAGACTGCCATTGTACATCGATTTGTTTGATTGAAGGGTTTCGTCGTTGAGTTGACACTTGTTGTTGTTGTTGTAAATTGGTTTGTTACGTGGTGGTGAATATTTACCTCCCGAGCCTGCAATTTTGTATAAATCTTACGCAGTAAACCTCTCTGGATGTTGAAGGAAATGCCTTGATGACGGATCGTTCATACCTCCATGGAAATTATCTATTTTATTGCTCGAAAGTTGCACAACTTTCCGTCGAAGATTTCGCCATCTCGCCCAGCTGAAAGCGAGTTGTCAAGCTAGCACGTGCGCTTTTGGAGGCGCGACGACGAATATGCATTTGATTGGCTGATGCTCGGCGGTCGAAGGTCACACGCCAGCAAGCTATAAATAGCGAGTCAAACCAAGGCTCGCGGGCTCATTTCCTAAAATGATGCCCATGGACGAAGTTGTTCCCGATATTTTCCTCTTCGATGAGAGATGGGGGAGATGACCGATCTTATTGAATAATAAATGCCACCGGCGATGATTGATGTAACTGAACAGTAGTTGTACTATCCGCCACCGAGCCGATACCAACACATGTTCATTGTTTACACAACATCGTCCGTTCAAAGGCTGTATCATAACATTACGTCATTCCACCGTATACGGTGGAGCACATGTCGATTTCTGATGACGAGACGACCTCAGATGAAGACGAATATATAATTGAATTACTTTTATTCTTGGACCTGGAAATTATAGGACTCTAAGAGGGATTTCACCACACAAGGCTTGGACTACACCAGATCCGGTGGTAGGTTACATCTGGCTAGTATTTTCCCCACCGAGTACGGTGGTTGAGAACTTTACTTCGACCAGTTGACCTATCACCACCAGATTCGGTGGTAATTCACACACATACAAGGAAAACTCACCTTTACACCAGATCCGGTGGTAGGTTACATCTGGCTAGTATTTTCCCCACCGAGTACGGTGGTTGAGAACTTTACTTCGACCAGTTGACCTATCACCACCAGATTCGGTGGTAATTCACACACATACAAGGAAAACTCACCTTTACACCAGATCCGGTGGTAGGACACATCTGGCTAGTATTTTCCCCACCGAGTACGGTGGTTGAGAACTTTACTTCGACCAGTTGACCTATCACCACCAGATTCGGTGGTAATTCACACACATACAAGGAAAACTCACCTTTACACCAGATCCGGTGGTAGAACACATCTGGCTAGTATTTTCCCCACTGAGTACGGTGGTTGAGAACTTTACTTCGACCAGTTGACCTATCACCACCAGATTCGGTGGTAATTCCCACACTCGACTCAGTCATAACTCATCATTACACCAGATCCGGTGGTGCTATAACTGACAATTCTGGGATGAGATGAAGGGACTACCCTGGACCATTGATACAGTGAGAAGACGCAAAGTGACAATATTAACAAAGTCATACATCCGTTTTACTGTGTATTTATTTATCGGTATGGAGAATAAAATCGTTCCCGTTATATTTTAACCTGAATACAATCTCTGTTTTCTATGAGTCTGTGTTTTGCATGCTTATCACTGTCTGGTACGAATCCGGTCGATGGTTTACAGAGTACCTAACTCTGATGTGATATTCTACCTCATCCGAATTATACCGCCTCCGAAGAGTATAATTGCAGCACTAGTGAGATACACTGGGTGCATGGGGTAGACTGTTACATTTGGTGGCAGCGGTAAAGGATACTAGTACTAGAGACTGCAGTACTGTTACATTTTGGCGGTAACGGATATTTGAGACAGTACCAGTGTTACATTTGGTGCAACAATACCGGATATAAAATTATTACCAAGACAGTGATATCAGGTTGAACACACGAGACTCTAACAGAGATTTATTCTCCATACTTGAAAATGGATGATTCAAATACTGTGACATTCAAGTCAGGAGACTTGGGTGGTGAAATACCTGAAGATCGTAGTGATACAGCCTTTGGCCCGCAACTGGAAAATATTGGCATGATCAATGATCCTGATAGTGAAACTAGAATAAAAGAAGCTGTTTTGAATGAAATTGTGGATTTGATTGGACAATGGATGAATCAGATGACTGATTATCAGATCTCTATCCGGGATGTAATAAATCAGCTTAAACTTTCTTTTGAGAAAATGCTGGGAGACATATTGAGTGAAACAATCCGACAGATGTCTAAACTTCAGAAGCAAGTTACAGAACTACAGATACAAATACAGAAGCAGATCTGTCTTATTTCGGAGAAAATAAGCTGTGTTGAAAATGAAAGATTGAGCTTGATTGACGAGGCTGAATGTTTGGCGAAGGCGAGTGATGCGCTTTTGGTGTCGTCAAATAAAAACACAAATGACCCGAGACAACACTCTGATGCCATACACTTAACACCACAGATCAGGAAACAACCTATGCAGGAGGTTGCAAAATCAAAATCATATCTGGGGTGGGGGCACCTTAAAGACAACGATATTGTGGTTGCTGATCCAAAATCTGAAAATACACAAGTTTATGATGATCATATTGAATCGAAACATGAAGCTGGCCAGAATTCACCCTGGCTGGAACTTGAAGATAAAAATAAACGAGAACAACAATTGGGAAATGACTTTATAGGAACAATTCCGGAGGCATCTGTGGAGAATGACAGAATTGGACATATCTCTACTGGTCGTGGACCAACAACTTGGGATGGATGTGAAATCAAGGGTAGAGAACCAATGAAGTTTGCAATTGCTGATTGCATTGGACGAATTTCAGGTATCTCCATTGTGTGACAGATGTGAATATTGTTTAGTCACCACAACAGATGATTTTATACCCTTTGATGATTATGTTGGACTTTTCCTTCGTATTACTTGTTGAAAACTGTACATGGAGATATTACTGAAGACTTGTTACTTGTATGAACCTACTATGATGTAAAATGAGCCTGCATTGAAGATTTCCTCCTGTCACCTGGACATATTTGAAATCTTGAGTACTGTATACCGTTGGCTAAAGATGGGTGAATTACCTTGTTTTCCACCTGAGCGTAGGAAACGACATTGGTATTCAGCTGATGATGCTCTGAGAAATGTAAATGGAAGATGAATGGAATGGATATTTTTGAGGAAAATACTGAGGTATTGAATTTGAAGGTAGAAATTTTAATTCCAGAGATGATGAAATCCTCTGAGATAATGAAGCAGTTCCTGAATATATATAATATTGCTCAGCTGAGAATAGTGGACGTGGAAGTTGCAGAACAATTTGATTGAATTTGTTAGCCTATAATCACTCCTGGTAAGACTGCACAACGTGCATCTGTCAGATCCCAGTACTAGTGGTAATCTGATTCAGGTTGATGAGATGTATTAGGCACTGCAATACTTTGAGGAAACTGCATATCTCTCGTAATGCTGATCACTAGATGTTACAAGAAAGATAACACTAGATGCAGCACAGAGAGTACTCCTGGTGTCACACCCAAGAGCCTTGGCCATGGCAGGGTGATAGAATTACCAGATGACTTGATGTTTGATGTATGGTACCTGAAAGGACTGAAACAAAAGTTTCAAATTATGCATGAACTTTCACAGATGATGGAAAGGGTGCATGGATTGCTACATGTTGAGAACACATGAAACTAGCAAGTGACAAGAAGAAAGGTTGGAGATATACACATGTAGTATGGCAACACATATCTGCTGGCAGAGAAGTGTTAAGCCAAGAACTGCAATGATACTGGAAGGAGACTATGTGATGACACAAAATCAGTAACATATATACTGTGTTCAGCTAATACCTAATCCACAACACTGTGCGGTACATGGACTGAAACCATAATGCAGGAGCAAACGGCCCTAGTCTTGGTTTACAGTGGTATCTACCAAATCATGGTGGCAATTACTGCGAGGTGTACCCACTCCTCAGTCCTGGTGATATTGTGTCCAGAGAAGAGTGAACAGGATTTGAGGACCGATGGATAATGCAAAATCACAGTGGCTTTATATGGAGACTGATTATGAAACTGTCAGCAAACATAGGACCAGGTCAGTTAGAGAAGGCAGGAATGGTGGTGAAAGAGCAAAATAAACTTGGTATTCACCCATATATCAAACTACTGATGACGGCTCCCAAAAGGGCAACGTAAACCAACTCAGTACTTAGGAGAACAGAGAATTTGACTACTTCTAGAAGAGAAGTTGACTTGAACAGGAAGATGGTCATGAGTTTGATGACAGCTATGTATGCATACCAGAACTTAGCAGATGAAGAAGAACAGAAATGACACACAGTGCATTACTCTGGTCCAATGTATTGTCAAGTCCGTGAATTCAGTACTGCTTATACAATGAGGTATAACGCTATGATCTCTGCATACATGAACTAAATTTGGTAATGGAATCCACATTTAGCCACATGCTATACTATAGGATGGAGAATCCTGCGGAGAAATTGAGTAATTGATTGTCATCGATTTAATGAATGTTTTTGCCAAAGCTGAATTTGGAGACCAAATTTTATGGAGGTGGGGGCAATGTAACGGGCTACACCCGTATTTTTTTGACATTCATTAAACAATAAGCAGATTATTATAATTGGATTGGAGACTGCCATTGTACATCGATTTGTTTGATTGAAGGTTTTCGTCGTTGAGTTGACACTTGTTGTTGTTGTTGTAAATTGGTTTGTTACGTGGTGGTGAATATTTACCTCCCGAGCTAGCCCGAAAACATCGGCTAAGGGGTCTATTTTTTTTTTTTTTATTATTGTTGTTGCTGACCCCTTAGCCCGAATCACATATACAGACCGAAAAGGAAAAAAATAAATAAGACGTCAGTCGCTCGAGATCTTCAACTGCACACGGCGTGGGGAATTGAGACAAAGGCACGAAAAGCATTTTATCGAATAAATAATATGATTTGGCATCTCCAGAACTTTGATAATCAACTAATGACTCATTCCGTTAGACGAAATCTTCTTCCAAACTCTAATGTTGTCATCTAACTCGTCAAGTTGCCGCCATTTTCAGTCTCGTTGAGAAACGAGATTTTCAACGCGATTGACCTTTCTGACCACGTGACTCGTCCATTTCACCATAGTCAGATCAGAAAGGTCACGATACTAGTGCGCACGCGCGGTCAAGTCTCGTTGAGCTGTAATCTGAGGAAATGGCGGTAAACATCAAAATCGAGCGTTTATTGTGTTTTCTTCGTCGTCACTAATTTTTTGGAGTCTCAAACAGTCATTAGAGATGGTACATGGTGAAAGAAGCTCAGGTCGGTCAAACTGTATCAAATTGGCATATTTTTTCTCTCCCGTTTCGTTATTTTCGTCAGCGAAAAGTTGCTCTTCGCCAGTCAAATTTTTATCGCTAAAATTTAACCTAGGTGCGATCTCGGCTGTGATAGGAATGCCACGCCCCCTTACCCTAAATTTACCTATCACAGCCAGAGTTTCTGGGTTACTCCCGAGCCTGCAATTTTGTATAAATCTTACGCAGTAAACCTCTCTGGATGTTGAAGGAAATGCCTTGATGACGGATCGTTCATACCTCCATGGAAATTATCTATTTTATTGCTCGAAAGTTGCACAACTTTCCGTCGAAGATTTCGCCATCTCGCCCAGCTGAAAGCGAGTTGTCAAGCTAGCACCATCGCTTTTGGAGGCGCGACGACGAATATGCATTTGATTGGCTGATGCTCGGCGGTCGAAGGTCACACGCCAGCAAGCTATAAATAGCGAGTCAAACCAAGGCTCGCGGGCTCATTTCCTAAAATGATGCCCATGGACGAAGTTGTTCCCGATATTTTCCTCTTCGATGAGAGATGGGGGGAGATGACCGATCTTATTGAATAATAAATGCCACCGGCGATGATTGATGTAACTGAACAGTAGTTGTACTATCCGCCACCGAGCCGATACCAACACATGTTCATTGTTTACACAACATCGTCCGTTCAAAGGCTGTATCATAACATTACGTCATTCCACCGTATACGGTGGAGCACATGTCGATTTCTGATGACGAGACGACCTCAGATGAAGACGAATATATAATTGAATTACTTTTATTCTTGGACCTGGAAATTATAGGACTCTAAGAGGGATTTCACCACACAAGGCTTGGACTACACCAGATCCGGTGGTAGGTTACATCTGGCTAGTATTTTCCCCACCGAGTACGGTGGTTGAGAACTTTACTTCGACCAGTTGACCTATCACCACCAGATTCGGTGGTAATTCACACACATACAAGGAAAACTCACCTTTACACCAGATCCGGTGGTAGGTTACATCTGGCTAGTATTTTCCCCACCGAGTACGGTGGTTGAGAACTTTACTTCGACCAGTTGACCTATCACCACCAGATTCGGTGGTAATTCACACACATACAAGGAAAACTCACCTTTACACCAGATCCGGTGGTAGGACACATCTGGCTAGTATTTTCCCCACCGCGAGTACGGTGGTTGAGAACTTTACTTCGACCAGTTGACCTATCACCACCAGATTCGGTGGTAATTCACACACATACAAGGAAAACTCACCTTTACACCAGATCCGGTGGTAGAACACATCTGGCTAGTATTTTCCCCACTGAGTACGGTGGTTGAGAACTTTACTTCGACCAGTTGACCTATCACCACCAGATTCGGTGGTAATTCCCACACTCTCAGTCATAACTCATCATTACACCAGATCCGGTGGTGCTATAACTGACAATTCTGGGATGAGATGAAGGGACTACCCTGGACCATTGATACAGTGAGAAGACGCAAAGTGACAATATTAACAAAGTCATACATCCGTTTTACTGTGTATTTATTTATCGGTATGGAGAATAAAATCGTTCCCGTTATATTTTAACCTGAATACAATCTCTGTTTTCTATGAGTCTGTGTTTTGCATGCTTATCACTGTCTGGTACGAATCCGGTCGATGGTTTACAGAGTACCTAACTCTGATGTGATATTCTACCTCATCCGAATTATACCGCCTCCGAAGAGTATAATTGCAGCACTAGTGAGATACACTGGGTGCATGGGGTAGACTGTTACAGAGTGTTGAGATCATCTTCATTATATCAAGCCAATTTCTTCGTTCTCATTCGAACCTTCGGACGAAGGTCACATTGTGTACCGGTACGTAATTTACCGAGCTCCCAATGACAAGACCGAAACTGACTCGATCATCTTTCGTACGTGCGTGTGCAACTTGGCATCAGACAAATCCGCACAATACATCTCTGGTTCTAGGCCTGTTCATACGACTTGATTTGTAGATTTTTGTCCAACACTTTCCATGCACCGAACCTGTAGAGATAGTTGTCAGGAATTGGTAGAGATCTGTGTAATTCTAATTTCCAAAAAGTACATTGAGCACACATATTTTCACATAAACTTGCTTATTTTTACCCGTATATGTGAAATTTGACTGGAATTTGACAATATTTCGTTATAAAGTAGCCCCTTTCTATCAGGATTTCAATTCAAGACATTAAAGACCGGAAAATTTCATCACATTCTCAATACTGAATCGTCGATGGAGCGATCGGTGTCCCTGATTATGAAATAATCAGAGGACGCACGTTTGAAACAAGAGCGAAATATATTTTCTCGTACATTTAGGCGTACGCTGCGCTATATCATTCCGAGTATTACTCAGGTCTTCCTGGCAAAATAAGCTGAAATTGGTACATACCACTATTCGTAAACCCGTAATATTAGCTGGTGGAGATCGTTTGCACTGGTAGAGATCTGTTAGGATAAAGACCGTCCGATTATTGCTTCCGACCGTGAATGAATGAATTTGAATGAATTAATTTTTCATTAAAAATTTGCCTTACGACCACGTTTGTGGTGTTGGCGTGTGCACTTTCGGTTTTTACTGAGGCCACCATTTGCGCAGTCGACACTCCAGCGTGAAAACAAACATGGCGGAGCTGATCATATATTCAAAAAGGCGGCGAAACCCACTCAAAAAGACAACAGATGTTGGCCATTCGGACTAGTTCATGATACGTTTTATCGGAAAATGCATGATAAGGCTCGAGCAACTAAATCATTGTTTATACGATTCGGGCTTCTACATTACGATGGTGGCTAGTGTGTACGTGGGACCTAATGACAGTATCATTAGGTGCAGTTGGGGCTATGGACCACCCAGCACCAGATAGGCCTATTCAATCAGATCCAGATATGCTTACAACCCATGGCGAAATTACATATGCCCGTATTTTGAATACACCAATCTCTACTTTGCCCAACCAGCCCTGCAGTAAATTTTGCCTTCCCGCAAAACAGAACTTTTGGAAAACAAAAGGGGCCTTTCAGCAACAGTGGTTCAAGGCTTTACATATCTTCGATTGAGCATAGTCCGGCATGCAACAGCAGACTCGGGAACTTCCATTCACACGTGTTTTTTTGGAGCCCAGAGCACTGAGAGAAAGACCATCGTCGATCAGCTATACTCTGATACTTGCAGTTTCTATAACATGTTTTGGGGATGACAACATTTGATTATGGTAAGAAAATCTGAATAAAATAATGCAACTGCATTGGTGAAATTTATTGAGAAAGTTCATAATGAAAACAACCAGATGGAATCAATGACATTGAAACATATCGAATGTGGTATGGAAAATAATTTTGAGGTTTTCATATTGATTTCTACATGATCATAGACAGGTCCCAGCCAAGAAAAAACTAACATTTTTTCCGGTCAAAGTTTTCTCAGTGGTTCCATCATCCTTGACTTATGCCTTTTCAGTTTAGCTGAGGGGCCACCCTGGATTTGGCCTCAAATCCAATATGGCGGCCAAAATCCAAAATGGCCGCCAATACCCATAGAAGCTCACAATTTCCTGCTCGAAAATCAATTTTCTAACCACAAACTAGGGGGTTTTTCTAGTCCTACGTAGGGTATGAATAATTAGTTAATTTTGGAATTATTTGTAATTGGTCTGAAAATTCAATATGGCCGCCAAAATCCAAAATGGCGGTCAATGTCCATTGAATCACTCATTTTCCTGCCCTAATATGTCGAGATGTCCTGTGGGGTGTCATCTTGTAGCTCTCGGGGTGTAGACCCCGATTTGAGGGATATCCATGTCATCTGTGATGTCATCGGTGACGTCATCAGTACGAGTAGTAGCGAAAGTGGGCATTGTGGGGGTGTGTTTGGGGAAAAGATGGACCATCCTTGGTCCGAATGTGTCGTGTGGGGTGTCATGTTGTAGCTCTCGGGGTGTAGACCGCGACTTTAGTTTTTTCCATGTCATCTGTGACGTCATAAGTACGAGTAGTAGCGAAAGCGGGAGTTTCAGAGGTGCTATGGAGTGCGTTTGGAGTAGATGACGGCCTTTTCCATCCAGATACCTGATAGAGTTACCCGTGAGTGTGAGTGTATGCGCGCGGGCGTGTGTGTGAGTGTCAGTGAGTGAGTGAGGCGTGCACAATGCCCTTGAGGCGTCTCCAACGCCCGTCAACGCATGGACGCACTAACGACGGTGAGTGAGTGGGTGAGTGAGTGAGTGAGTGAGTGAGTGGGATCCGACTGGACTAATGTATCGTCTGTTTTCATCGTTTTGCGCATGCGCAGTCTGGCCGTAGTATAGAAAGCACGCATTTTGGGGATTCGGTTTGTTGAGTGATTGAGGGACCATCCCTGGTCAAATGGACCGTGTGGGGTATCAGGGTGAAGCTTTCGTGGGGTAGGGTCAGGCTGGCATGTTTTTTATTGAAAATCGCGCCAATCTGAACATGCGCAGTTGTGGTGTAGTAAATAAAGTGGCCATTCTGGAGGTGCGTGGGGATGTGTTTGAGCGATTGAGGGGCCATTCTTGATCCGAATGCGTCGTGTGAGGTGTCAAAGCAAAGCTTTCATGGTGTGGACCACGACTTGAGGGATATGCGGGTCATCTGTGACGTCATTGCTGACGTCCTCAGTAGGAGTTGTAGCCAAAGTGGATATTTTTGGGGTGTGAAAGACGGCGTTTGGGGTAGAAATGTACCATCCGTGGTCCGAATGCGTCGTGTGAGGTGTCATCTTGTAGCAACACCCACCAACGACAAGCTCAATGCTTAATGCCCTGGTGAATTAGCCCTGAAACCCTGCACGCCTATACGTAGCTCTACGGGTGTAGTCCGTGAAAAGTACTATTCTGATTGGTTAGTCCAAAAGTGGAGCAACAACAGCAACATCAAAGATTACAGGTCAATCCTTTTATTATCCCCTCCATCATAGCACATCCACGCTAAGGAAACCGCTATGGGTGTGTTTACAATTCACTTATGCTATTGTCCGTGTATTCAGAAGTTCATTGTTCTGATCTCAGAATGATGAGGGACACGAGTTAATCCCTATATGTACAGACACCACCACACACCACTATTACCACCACCACACACCAGTTCTACCACCACCACACACTAGCACAGACCACCACCGGGCGTTAACACCCGTCACTTCAACGCCCGGTGGTGGTGGTAGCTCCCATGTGACAGAGCTCTTGGATCGGAGCTCTTGGAGCTCAAAGCTTGTGGAGCTCAGAGCTCAGAAGTGACGTCATGTGTGCGCGTACCTGTGGTGCACCCTGTACCCTATAGCCATTAGGGTATAGGGTACATCACGGTGCGGGTGCGGTGTGTGGTGGTGTCTGTACATATAGGGATTAACTCGTGTCCCTCATCATTCTGAGATCAGAACAATGAACTTCTGAATACACGGACAATAGCATAAGTGAATTGTAAACACACCCATGGTGGTTCCGTTAGCGTGGATGTGCTGTGATGGAGGGGATAATAAAAGGATTGAGCTGTAATCGTTGATGTTGTTGTTGTTGTTGCTCTACTTTTGGACTAACCAATCAGAATAGTACTTATCACGGACTACACCCGTAGAGCTATGTATAGGTGTCACAGATGACCCGCATATCCCTCAAGTCGTGGTTCACATCATGAAAGCTTTGCTTTGACACCTCACACGACGCATTCGGACCAAGAATGGTCCTTCAATCGCTCAAACACATCCCCACGCACCTCCAGAATGACCACTTTACTTACTTCACCACAACTGCGCATGTTCAGATTGGCGCGACTTTCAATAAAAAAACATGCCAGTCTGACTCTACCCCACGAAAGCTTCACTAGGACACCCCAACCGGGCCATTTGGACCAAACATGGTCCCTCTCTACCCCAAACACCTTACTTCACACCCCCAAAATTCCCACTTTGGCTACTACTCCTTCTGATGA
>JAVTVY010041526.1:0-18109 GCA_036873755.1 Hanleya hanleyi | reverse complement strand
CCTCTACTTCAGGGAAAGTAATGTTAGTCCGGACAGAAGATCATATTAGGACCTGCACATTTACACCTCTACTTGAGGGTAGTAATGTTAGTCCGGAGAAAAGATGATAGTTGGACCTGTACATTTACACCACTACTCGAGGGAAGGTGATGTTAGTCCATAGAGAACACTATATTTGGAACTGTACATTTACACCTCTACTCGAGGGAAGGTGATGTTAGTCCAAAGAGAACACTATACTTGGACCTGTACATTTACACCAATATTCGAGGGAAGGTGATGTTAGTCCATAGAGAACACTATGTGTAGACCTGTACATTTACACCTCTACTCGAGGGAAGGTGATGTTAGTCCATAGAGAACACTATAGTTGGACCTGTACATTTACACCACTATTCGAGGGAAGGTGATGTTAGTCCATAGAGAACACTATATGTAGACCTGTACATTTACACCTCTACTCGAGTGAAGGTGATGTTAGTCCATAGAGAACACTATAGTTGGACCTGTACATTTACACCACTATTCGAGGGAAGGTGATGTTAGTCCATAGAGAACACTATATTTGGACTTGTACATTTACACCTCTACTCGAGGGAAGATGATGTTAGTCCAGAGAGAAAATCATATATGGACCTGTACATTTACACCTCAACTTGAGGGAAGGTAATGTTAGTCCAGAGAGAAGATCAAATTTGGACCTGTACATTTACACCTCTACTTGAGGGAAGGTAATGCTAGTCCAGAGAGAAGATCATATATTGGATCTGCACATTTACACCTCTACTTGAGCGAAGGTAATGTTAGTCCGGACAGAAGATCATATTAGGACCTGCACATTTGCACCTCTACTTGAGGGAAAGTAATGTTAGTCCGGACAGAAGATCATATTAGGACCTGCACATTTGCACCTCTACTTGAGGAAAAGTAATGTTAGTCCAGACAGAAGATCATATTAGATTACAAGCGTCTAGTCCGTCATTCATAATCCAGCCGTCGTCCATTAGAGAATATCCTCGTCCATAATCCAAAGACCTATTCCATTTTCCACATAACAGTATTAGCACCTGCACATTTGCACATCTACTTGAGGGAAGGTAATTTTAGTCCAGACAGAAGATCATATTAGGACCTGCACATTTGCACCTCTACTTGAGGAAAAGTAATGTTAGTCCAGACAGAAGATCATATTAGGACCTGCACATTTGCACCTCTACTTGAGGAAAAGTAATGTTAGTCCAGACATAAGATCATATTAGGACCTGCACATTTGCACCTCTACTTGAGGAAAAGTAATGTTAGACCAGAAAGAAGATCATATTAGGACCTGCACATTTACACCTCTACTTGAAGGAAAGTAATGTTAGTCCAGAGAGAGAAGATCAAATTTGGACCTGTACCTCTACACCACTACTCGAGAGAAAGTGATGTTAGTCCGGAGTGAAGACCATATTTGAACCCGTACATTTACCCCTCTACATCAGGGTAAGTAATGTTAGTCCGGAAAGAAGATCATATTAGGACCTGCACATTTACACCTCTACTTGAGGGAAAGTAATGATAATACAGAGAGAAGATCATATTTGGACCCGCACATTTACACCTCTACTTCAGGGAAAGAAATGTTAGTCCGGACAGAAGATCATATTAGGACCTGCACATTTACACCTCTACTTGAGGGTAGTAATGTTAGTCCGGAGAGAAGATGATAGTTGGACCTGTACATTTACACCACTACTCGAGGGAAGGTGATGTTAGTCCATAGAGAACACTATATTTGGAACTGTACATTTATACCTCTACTCGAGGGAAGGTGATGTTAGTCCAAAGAGAACACTATACTTGGACCTGTACATTTACACCACTATTCGAGGGAAGGTGATGTTAGTCCATAGAGAACACTATGTGTAGACCTGTACATTTACACCTCTACTCGAGGGAAGGTGATGTTAGTCCATAGAGAACACTATAGTTGGACCTGTACATTTACACCACTATTCGAGGGAAGGTGATGTTAGTCCATAGAGAACACTATATGTAGACCTGTACATTTACACCTCTACTCGAGTGAAGGTGATGTTAGTCCATAGAGAACACTATAGTTGGACCTGTACATTTACACCACTATTCGAGGGAAGGTGATGTTAGTCCATAGAGAACACCAGCAACACTACACAGACTTGCAAACATTGAAGCATCCTCTGGCCTTCAGAGAGCAAGATGATGCAGTCCAAAGATAGGAAAATCACAAGGAAACAGTTGTCGTGCCATTGCTTGCCACCCCAACCAGAGTGCCAATGCTAGTCCAGAGAGAAGATCATATATTGGATCTGCACATTTACACCTCTACTTGAGCGAAGGTAATGTTAGTCCGGACAGAAGATCATATTAGGACCTGCACATTTGCACCTCTACTTGAGGGAAAGTAATGTTAGTCCGGACAGAAGATCATATTAGGACCTGCACATTTGCACCTCTACTTGAGGAAAAGTAATGTTAGTCCAGACAGAAGATCATATTAGATTACAAGCGTCTAGTCCGTCATTCATAATCCAGCCGTCGTCCATTAGAGAATATCCTCGTCCATAATCCAAAGACCTATTCCATTTTCCACATAACAGTATTAGCACCTGCACATTTGCACATCTACTTGAGGGAAGGTAATTTTAGTCCAGACAGAAGATCATATTAGGACCTGCACATTTGCACCTCTACTTGAGGAAAAGTAATGTTAGTCCAGACAGAAGATCATATTAGGACCTGCACATTTGCACCTCTACTTGAGGAAAAGTAATGTTAGTCCAGACATAAGATCATATTAGGACCTGCACATTTGCACCTCTACTTGAGGAAAAGTAATGTTAGTCCAGAGAGAAGATCATATTAGGACCTGCACATTTACACCTCTACTTGAAGGAAAGTAATGTTAGTCCAGAGAGAGAAGATCAAATTTGGACCTGTACCTCTACACCACTACTCGAGAGAAAGTGATGTTAGTCCGGAGTGAAGACCATATTTGAACCCGTACATTTACCCCTCTACATCAGGGTAAGTAATGTTAGTCCGGAAAGAAGATCATATTAGGACCTGCACATTTACACCTCTACTTGAGGGAAAGTAATGATAATACAGAGAGAAGATCATATTTGGACCCGCACATTTACACCTCTACTTCAGGGAAAGAAATGTTAGTCCGGACAGAAGATCATATTAGGACCTGCACATTTACACCTCTACTTGAGGGTAGTAATGTTAGTCCGGAGAGAAGATGATAGTTGGACCTGTACATTTACACCACTACTCGAGGGAAGGTGATGTTAGTCCATAGAGAACACTATATTTGGAACTGTACATTTATACCTCTACTCGAGGGAAGGTGATGTTAGTCCAAAGAGAACACTATACTTGGACCTGTACATTTACACCACTATTCGAGGGAAGGTGATGTTAGTCCATAGAGAACACTATGTGTAGACCTGTACATTTACACCTCTACTCGAGGGAAGGTGATGTTAGTCCATAGAGAACACTATAGTTGGACCTGTACATTTACACCACTATTCGAGGGAAGGTGATGTTAGTCCATAGAGAACACTATATGTAGACCTGTACATTTACACCTCTACTCGAGTGAAGGTGATGTTAGTCCATAGAGAACACTATAGTTGGACCTGTACATTTACACCACTATTCGAGGGAAGGTGATGTTAGTCCATAGAGAACACTATATTTGGACTTGTACATTTACACCTCTACTCGAGGGAAGATGATGTTAGTCCAGAGAGAAAATCATATATGGACCTGTACATTTACACCTCAACTTGAGGGAAGGTAATGTTAGTCCAGAGAGAAGATCAAATTTGGACCTGTACATTTACACCTCTACTTGAGGGAAGGTAATGCTAGTCCAGAGAGAAGATCATATATGGACCTGCACATTTACACCTCTACTTGAGCGAAGGTAATGTTAGTCCGGACAGAAGATCATATTAGGACCTGCATATTTGCACCTCTACTTGAGGGAAAGTAATGTTAGTCCGGACAGAAGATCATATTAGGACCTGCACACTTGCACCTCTACATGAGTAAAAGTAATGTAAGTTCAGACAGAAGATCATATTAGAACCTGCACATTTGCACCTCTACTTGAGGGAAGGTAATGTTAGTCCAGACAGAAGATCATATTAGGATCTGCACATTTGCACCTCTACTTGAGGAAAAGTAATGTTGGTCCAGACAGAAGATCATATTAGGACCTGCACATTTGCACCTCTACTTGAGGAAAAGTAATGTTAGTCCAGACAGAAGATCATATTAGGACCTGCACATTTGCACCTCTACTTGAGGAAAAGTAATGTTAGTCCAGACATAAGATCATATTAGGACCTGCACATTTGCACCTCTACTTGAGGAAAAGTAATGTTAGACCAGAAAGAAGATCATATTAGGACCTGCACATTTACACCTCTACTTGAAGGAAAGTAATGTTAGTCCAGAGAGAGAAGATCAAATTTGGACCTGTACCTCTACACCACTACTCGAGAGAAAGTGATGTTAGTCCGGAGTGAAGACCATATTTGGACCCGTACATTTACCCCTCTACATCAGGGTAAGTAATGTTAGTCCGGAAAGAAGATCATATTAGGACCTGCACATTTACACCTCTACTTGAGGGAAAGTAATGATAATACAGAGAGAAGATCATATTTGGACCCGCACATTTACACCTCTACTTCAGGGAAAGTAATGTTAGTCCGGACAGAAGATCATATTAGGACCTGCACATTTACACCTCTACTTGAGGGTAGTAATGTTAGTCCGGAGAAAAGATGATAGTTGGACCTGTACATTTACACCACTACTCGAGGGAAGGTGATGTTAGTCCATAGAGAACACTATATTTGGAACTGTACATTTACACCTCTACTCGAGGGAAGGTGATGTTAGTCCAAAGGGAACACTATACTTGGACCTGTACATTTACACCACTATTCGAGGGAAGGTGATGTTAGTCCATAGAGAACACTATGTGTAGACCTGTACATTTACACCTCTACTCGAGGGAAGGTGATGTTAGTCCATAGAGAACACTATAGTTGGACCTGTACATTTACACCACTATTCGAGGGAAGGTGATGTTAGTCCATAGAGAACACTATATGTAGACCTGTACATTTACACCTCTACTCGAGGGAAGGTGATGTTAGTCCATAGAGAACACTATAGTTGGACCTGTACATTTACACCACTATTCGAGGGAAGGTGATGTTAGTCCATAGAGAACACTATATTTGGACCTGTACATTTACACCTCTACTCGAGGGAAGATGATGTTAGTCCAGAGAGAAAATCATATATGGACCTGTACATTTACACCTCTACTTGAGGTAAAGTAATGTTAGTCCAGAGAGAAGATCATATTTGGACCAGTACATTTACACCTCTACTTCAGGGAAAGTAATGTTAGTCCGGAGAGAAGATCATATTAGGATCTGTACATTTACACCTCTACTTGAGGGAAAGTACTGTTAGTCCAGAGAGAAGATCATATTTGGACCAGTACATTTACACCTCTACTTCAGGGAAAGTAATGTTAGTCCGGACAGAAGATCATATTAGGACCTGCACATTTACACCTCTACTTGAGGGAAAGTAATGTTAGTCCAGAGAGAAGATCATATTTGGACCTGTACATTTACACCTCTACTTGAGGAAAAGTAATGTTAGTCCAGACAGAAGATCATATTTGGACCTGTACATTTACATCTCTACTTGAGGGAAAGTAATGTTAATCCGACAGAAGATCATATATGGACCTGTACATTTACACTCTACTTGAGCGAAGGTAATGCTAGTCCAGACAGAAGATCATATATGGACCTGTACATTTACACCTCTACTTGGAGCGCTGCAATGTTAGTCCAGACAGAAGATCATATATGGACCTGCACATTTGCACCTCTTCTTGAGGGAAAGTAATGTTAGGCCAGACAGAAGTTCATATTAGGACCTGTACATTTACACCTCTACTTGAGCGAAGGTAATGTTAGTCCACACAGAAGATCATATATGGACATGCACATTTACACCTCTACTTGAGGGAAAGTAATGTTAGTCCGGACAGAAGTTCATATTTGGACCTGTACATTTACACCTCTACTTGAGCGAAGGTAATGTTAGTCCAGAGAGAAGATCATATATGGACTCAGCTACTTATTACCTCTACATGAGGAAAAGTAATGTTAGTCCAGACAGAAGCTCATATATGGGCCTGCACATTTACACCTCTACTTGCGGAAAAGTAATGTTAGTCCAGAGAGAAGATCATATATGGACCTGCACATTTACACCCCTACTTGAGGTGTGATGTTAGTCCAGAGAAACGGCCAAATTTGGACCTGTACATTTTCACCTCTATTGAGAGAAGATACGGTTAGTGCAGATAGAAGATGATATTTGGACCTGTACATTTTCACCTCTATTGAGAGAAGATACGGTTAGTGCAGATAGAAGATGATATTAGGACCTGCACATTTACACCTCTACCTGAGGGAAGTAATGTTAGTCCGGAGAGAAGATGATATTTGGACCTGTACATTTACACCTCTACTCGAGGGAAGGTGATGTTAGTCCATAGAGAACACTATTTTTAGACCTGTACATTTACACCTCTACTTGAGGGAAGGTGATGTTAGTCCATAGAGAACACTATATTTAGACCTGTACATTTACACCTCTACTCGAGGGAAGGTGATGTTAGTCCATAGAGAACACTATATTTGGAACTGTACATTTACACCACTATTCGAGGGAAGGTGATGTTAGTCCATAGAGAACACTATAGTTGGACCAGTACATTTACACCACTATTCGAGGGAAGGTGATGTTAGTCCATAGAGAACACTATATTTGGACCTGTACATTTACACCTCTACTCGAGGGAAGATGATGTTAGTCCAGAGAGAAAATCATATATGGACCTGTACATTTACACCTCAACTTGAGGGAAGGTAATGTTAGTCCAGGGAGAAGATCAAATTTGGACCTGTACATTTACACCTCTACTTGAGGTAAAGTAATGTTAGTCCAGAGAGAAGATCAAACATGGACCTGTACATTTACACCTCTACTTGAGGGAAGGTAATGTTAGTCCAGAGAGAAGATCAAATTTGGAACTGTACATTTACACCTCTACTTGAGGGAAGGTAATGTTAATCCAGAGACAAAATCATATTTGAACCTGTACATTTACACCTCTACTTGAGGGAAGGTAATGCTAGTCCAGAGAGAAGATCATATATGGACCTGCACATTTACACCTCTACTTGAGCGAAGGTAATGTTAGTCCGGACAGAAGATCATATTAGGACCTGCATATTTGCACCTCTACTTGAGGGAAAGTAATGTTAGTCCGGACAGAAGATCATATTAGGACCTGCACACTTGCACCTCTACATGAGTAAAAGTAATGTAAGTTCAGACAGAAGATCATATTAGAACCTGCACATTTGCACCTCTACTTGAGGGAAGGTAATGTTAGTCCAGACAGAAGATCATATTAGGATCTGCACATTTGCACCTCTACTTGAGGAAAAGTAATGTTGGTCCAGACAGAAGATCATATTAGGACCTGCACATTTGCACCTCTACTTGAGGAAAAGTAATGTTAGTCCAGACAGAAGATCATATTAGGACCTGCACATTTGCACCTCTACTTGAGGAAAAGTAATGTTAGTCCAGACAGAAGATCATATTAGGACCTGCACATTTACACCTCTACTTGAGAGAAAGTAATGTTAGTCCAGAGAGAGAAGATCAAATTTGGACCTGTACCTCTACACCACTACTCGAGAGAAAGCGATGTTAGTCCGGAGTGAAGACCATATTTGGACCCGTACATTTACCCCTCTACATCAGGGTAAGTAATGTTAGTCCGGACAGAAGATCATATTAGGACCTGCACATTTACACCTCTACTTGAGGAAAAGTAATGATAATACAGAGAGAAGATCATATTTGGACCAGTACATTTACACCTCTACTTCAGGGAAAGTAATGTTAGTCCGGACAGAAGATCATATTAGGACCTGCACATTTACACCTCTACTTGAGGGAAGTAATGTTAGTCCGGAGAGAAGATGATAGTTGGGCCTGTACATTTACACCACTACCCGAGGGAAGGTGATGTTAGTCCATAGAGAACACTATATGTAGACCTGTACATTTACACCTCTACTCGAGGGAAGGTGATGTTAGTTCAGAGAGAAAATCATATATGGACCTGTACATTTACACCTCTACTCGAGGGAAGGTGGTGTTAGTCCATAGAGAAGATCAAATTTGGACCTGTACATTTACACCTCTACTTGAGATAAAGTAATGTTAGTCCAGAGAGAAGATCAAATATGGACCTGTACATTTACACCTCTACTTGAGGGAAGGTAATGTTAGTCCAGAGAGAAGATCAAATTTGGAACTGTACATTTACACCTCTACTTGAGGGACGGTAATGTTAATCCAGAGACAAAATCATATTTGAACCTGTACATTTACACCTCTACTTGAGGGAAGGTAATGCTAGTCCAGAGAGAAGATCATATATGGACCTGCACATTTACACCTCTACTTGAGCGAAGGTAATGTTAGTCCACACAGAAGATCATATATGGACCTGCACATTTGCACCTCTACTTGAGGAAGGTGTAATGTTAGTCCGGAGAGAAGATCATATATGGACATGCACCTTTACACCTCTACTTGAGGGAAAGTAATGTTAGTCCGGACAGAAGTTCATATTTGGATCTGAACATTTACACCTCTACTTGAGCGAAGGTAATGTTTTTCCAGAGAGAAGATCATATATGGACCTGCAAATTTACACCTCTACATGAGGAAAAGAAATGTTAGTCCAGAGAGAAGCTCATATATAGGCCTGCACATTTACACTTCTACTTGCGGGAAAGTAAATTTAGTCCAGAGAGAAGATCATATATGGACCTGCACATTTACATCCCTACTTGAGGAGGTGTGATGTTAGTCCAGAGAAACGGTCAAATTTGGACCTGTACATTTTCACCTCTATTGAGAGAAGATACGGTTAGTGCAGACAGAAAATGATATTTGGACCAGTACATTTACACCTCTACTTGAGGAAAAGTAATGATAGTACAGAGAGAAGATCATATTTGGACCCGTACATTTACCCCTCTACATCAGGGTAAGTAATGTTAGTCCAGACAGAAGATCATATTAGGACCTGCACATTTACACCTCTACTTGAGGAAAAGTAATGATGATACAGAGAGAAGATCATATTTGGACCAGTACATTTACACCTCTACTTCAGGGAAAGTAATGTTAGTCCGGACAGAAGATCATATTAGGACCTGCACATTTACACCTCTACTTGAGGGAAGTAATGTTAGTCCGGTGAGAAGATGATATTTGGACCTGTACATTTACACCACTACTCGAGGGAAGGTGATGTTAGTCCATAGAGAACACTATATTTAGACCTGTACATTTCACCTCTACTCGAGGGAAGGTGATGTTAGTCCATAGACAACACTATATTTAGACCGGTACATTTACACCACTACTCGAGGGAAGGTGATGTTAGACCATAGAGAACACTATAGTTGGACCTGTACATTTACACCTCTACTCGAGGGAAGGTGATGTTAGTCCATAGAGAACACTATATTTGGAACTGTACATTTACACTGTAGTAACTTCTGCTACCTAGATATTAGCCAGTATAGAAGACAGCCTTACCTGCCGGTTATAACCCCTGAGAGAAGTCGTGTCACGTCTGTTGCAGTCCAGGTCAAGTCGTTCTCTGGCTTCTCTTGCCAAGCCCGCGAGTTACTCTGATTGGCTAATGGACAATCAGCGCCCTCTACCAAGGGGAGATAACTCTATAATAAAGCACTCCCCTGACACTATTCGTTAATGGTCTAATTCTGGCAAGTGAGAAAACCTATTCTTACTACACTCTTCCCCCTTTTCTTTTTTTTTTTAAGGAAGGGCGTACCAGCGACTGCAGTCTAAAACTCCAGCAAAGTATTCGCAAGGATAAAAAACATACCATAAAAGTACGGAACTGTACCTAAAGCTTCCCCTACTTTGAACTGGGCTAAAAACCGGACATTACCTAATAACAAGCTACCTAATATTAGTCCGACAATAAAATACCCAACCCCAGATCATGGAAGCTGATCTCTAACCCCAACCCTCAGGTCGATTTTTCAACAGACCTCTAATTTCCCAAAGAAGACCCAAAGGAGCTGGAGCGAACTGGCCCACTTTAAGTACCAGTCCGACTCACTATGGAATCTACCTTTTCCCCCAACCTCCCCTTCCCCTCATAAATTAAGGGCTCACTCAATTTTATAATGTCAGCCCCTCTTAAACTGAGAGACTAGCTACACTATACAGCCTGTCAAGAAACAGACTGACTAATGAAATAATTGCCAGACTCTCCTACATTGAGGGACTGACTAATCAGACAGTCTATAAAGTTTTGACTAACTGACTATATCAGACAGTCTATCAAGTTTTGACTAACGACAATAACTTTTAGACTGTCAGCACTCGATGAGAGCTTGCTCAGTTTGAAAACCTATCAGTCCCTATTAAATTGAAAGACTGGCTACATGTATAATCAGGCTGATCAAGGAATAACTGCCAGACTTCCCTAACTAGAGGGACTGGCTATATCAGATATCCCATCAAGAATAGTCTGACTTTGGCAATAACTGCAAGACACTCAGTCTCTCAATAGTTGAGTGACTGGCTAACGAACATAGTCTGACTAAAACAACAGTAACTGCCTGTCAGTCCTCCATACATTGTGGGACTACTCATATAGCTCAAGGCTTCAGGAAACCAGTATCCTCTGTATGCATCAACAGAGACACACACATGAAGAATCAACGCATGTGAAACACCCGTGCACAAGGTGCCGCTAACACGTCAACTCAACATGTGGATGAATCTGCAGGACCAGAAGGAATATCGGAATCCATTGAACAGAAGTGCACTGCGTTGCTGATGTTACCGCATTGCCAATGATCAATTAGCCAGGGTCTGAATAAACATATCCAAAATGATCCCCGAATTTGATCAGACATAATGCTCCACAGTGAGCATTCAACCAAACAAGGTCAAGGCTTGTCCGATGTCTGACTTTTATTTCAGACCCTGATTCAATAAATTTAAACCGGGATGACAAACACCGGTGCATAACTCACTGGGGCTTCCATAGAGAAGACACAAGCAGAGTTGTGGCCACAAACTCCCTTGGCCCTGTGTCTCCAACATGGATTGCCCCGTCATTCTCTCCCCTTGTTAATTCATCCATCACAATTCGCACACACCTCGGCAAAAACTCATTTAGCATCCAAGTAACTTCCATTTAACCACTGCCGAATGATGTGGCCAACCGTGAGGGTTGTTAACCCACAGATAAATTACCCAACCCGCCATTCCACAACCCCATCCACTACACTTTCACTCAAACCATTCTCCTAACCCCCTAAAAGTTAAACATATCTCCACTGCAACACACATTGCACATTTTTCCAACACACATCACATGTTCTCCCAACACACCAACTGTTCTAAAATAGGTACACACACCACACTCTACTGAACACTCAATCTACCAAAAATAATCATTCTGAAATATTGGTCCACACACCACAAATCCACCAACACATCATTATCCAACACAGCACATCATTATCCAACATCCACACATATCACAGATTTCTTGTCAGACATTTTATCATTTTTTTTTATCTTTCCCCCAACAACCAAAAAACAACCTACACAACATCAAACCAAAATGTCACATCACCTATATCAAAATACAAAGACATCACCAACATCAAAATCAACTCAAAAGAGTGTGCTAGATGGCGCCACATGCCATTGCCCACTGCCAATCTGCATTGCCCCCTAACATTACCAATGCTAAAAGAGAACTAAACTGAAGCATTGTCCAAACCGGTCATCATGCATCAACATTTTACTGCAGGAACCCCCATGTTCCCAATAACCAGGGCCTTCTTCCTAAAGTCAACGACACAGCCATAAGCGGACAGAAAGTCCGAGCCCAGTAACAAATCCTGAACCACCGGGGCTACAACCATGTCTCCAAAACAGTTAAACCCTGCAACGGAAAGGGGAACCTGTCGAACCAACATTCCCATACTGGCCGTACCCTGAAATGCACCAGTTAGCTTAATGGGAGTGGATGACAGTCCCATAAGCCCTAACTTTCCAAATAATTCCGGACTCATCACTGTTACCTGAGAAGCAGTATCCACTTTCGCACTCACTGGAAGGGACCCGACCCTGACCGGAACTACCATTGCCCCCTCCCGGGCCCCAGACACGGTAATGCCTCTAACGGCAGCAGTCGACCCGGCACCATCCGACGAGGCAGGTCCTCCTGTGGTAACCAACCCGTCCAGATTAGTGCGAATGGGGCAACTTCGACTTATGTGCCCTAATTGGCGACAAAGATGGCATCGTATTTGGGGACATCGGAAGCTCTTATGCCCGTTTTTCCCACAAGAGTAACAGGTAACTCTGTTAATAGGGGCTTCACAGGCTACCGGTAGCTTGGGAGGAGTAACAAGTCTCAATGGAGACTCACCCCGACCCTCCTGTAAAAAATCCCCTCCCACAGGCTCGAGTTCTGTGGAAACTAGACGGACCTCTGCTACATTCAAAGCTTGATGATTATACAGTGAGGCGTTGACACATGTCAACGCATCCTGAATAGTTCTGGGGTCTTTCTCCATAGCAAACAAAACTATAGCCTGTGGTTCATGACAACCTTTGAAAAATTGTTCCACAGCTATCGATTCGACTAACTCACGTGGAGCCCCCGGATAACCCTTCACAGCTAACTCAACACACCTATAAGCAAAATCAGCCAAAGTGTCATCGGCCCCCCGCTCCTCCAACTGCAACCGATGTCGGATTGCTTGAGGAGGCTCGAGATCGCCATACCGTTTGTCTAAGGCTTCAAACAGCTCAGCGAAAGAATTACAAACTGCTTTCGGTAAGAAAGAGTAATACTCGATGGCCTTGCCATGCATGCACTCAGTCAAACGCTTTAGAGATTTGGCCTTGCTCCACTTCCGATCTTGAGCTTCTAATTCAAATTTAATTTTAAACGGCGACCAACCTTTGGCATCGCCGGAAAAAACTAATGTTTTCGGAAGTGGACGGCTGCTACTACGTGTAAAAGGTGATGCTGAGGGGCTACGGCCACGTGATGTTAAAGGGCTACGGCTACGCCAGCGTACTGTTTGAGGACCACGGAGAAGTCGACGTGATCTCGAACTCGCTTTATGTTGCCGGATATGCTGCGAAACATTTGACTCTATTAACTTATCTCCCTTGTTCTCCTGACCAGGAGCAATGCCAGAATGATCAATGGATGGAGAGGAATGGCTACCTTTGTGCTCCTCCCCAACCGTACTATGTGACGGGACGAAAGGGTCAGAGATGGGCACAGAAAGGTGCTCCACCCTCTAATGATGCTCTGACCCCTCACAAGCATCCACCACTCCTGCATCCATATAATGTGCATGCTGGGTACCCTCACCAGAATTACATTCCCCACCCCCCAACTCCGGCGTTTGCACTACATTGACCCCAGACAAGTTTTCCTGCTCATCATTACCCGTTGTCAGCCTAACCGCACTGCCACCAGCTTGCACTGAACTAACATCAGCCCCCAACCCTCTAACCATTGGACTAGTCCCCTGGCCCTGCATCATTGTCATTATCATTCCCAGTTGTTCCCCCACTGTTTCCCACTTCTCCTGGTTAGATACCAGCTGATCGATTTTGATAACACATTCTGTCAAGGTCTGCGAGAGACTCTGAACAACAGATTCCGTTTCCCCCCTTAAATTTTGAATGTGATTTTCCATCTCAGTTCGCAATTCGCCTACATGTTTTTCAATTAAATCTGAAACATACTCAGGGCAAATGGAAACATCTACCCCATTAATAAGAGAATTCTCCATCAAAGGATTCTTCTGGAATTGTTCAATATTATGTGCCATTGATACGTCTACTGGTACCAGTTCTGTCATGGTGTGAATTGTGGGACTCTACAAAAATGCAAATGAAAATATTCAATAAACTGCAATACTCACTTCCAAAATGGCTGCCATGAAATAAATTTACCTGCCTTACTTGATTTGCCAAAATAATATTAACCAGACTCGCCTCCAATGGTACAAATCTAGCTACAATAAATTCCAACCAAGCTGCAGGAAAATAAAATGCGCAGCTCCAAATTTACCGGTCAACCAACTTGACAGCAATGGCTGTGATGCACAATAAATTCTGTTTTCTGTATAAAACAGAACTAAGTGGTTGTGTCAACTACTCACACCCACTGAGTTTCCACTCCAGAAACTCACTGGAAAATATGAAGCACTTATGAGCTGAACGCACACACGTTACCGCAGTCAATGCGCTCTAGTGTGCTTATTCAACTCAAATCCATCAGAAAAAATGAAAAAAACAAGACCCTTCAAAACAAGTGCATCACGCGTTACCGCAGTCAACGCATTGTTGCAACTTCCCTGTGGAGTCCAAAAACTAGAAACAAACCAAGCCAAATAAAATACAAAATAATCGCTGTCTCTAGTGGCCCAGTTAGTGCCTAAGGGCTCAATAGAATGTGTGTTGAATACCAAACAATCATCAAATGGTGTCAATCAATACCAAATGAGACGGGAGTTATCAACAATCAAAGGATCAAAACTCACAGAGTTGGCATTTTGCAATCGCCAACTAAATTATGGTTGCCTATTTAATAAATGTTCCCAAAATGAACTGGTGTTGCCCAACAATACCCAATACTCTAATCGGGTGCAATGTCGATGCTACACCAATTGGTTGTATTTATATATATTTTTTTTTTCAACTAAATATAAGAGAGTGTTTTAATAAACACTAATCACTCAACCAAAATCAGATGGTGTCACTTCACATCAGCAGACCACAATATAATTGAGTGTAGCGCCGATATGTCAACACTCAAAAGAATTTTTTTTTTTTTTTTCAAAGTAAACCCAGGGACGAGTGTTTTAATAAACACTAATCAGTCGACACCACCAGACCACAATCAAATTGAGTGCAGTGTTGATATGTCAACACTCAAATCTCAAAATACCATCTGAGTTTGTGTTGTAATGGACACCAAACAATCAACCACATTCACCAGATCAAAATCTGATTAAATATGGTACAAGTTTGTTAACACCCCATCACCAAAATATTGACTGTTTATTTAAACTCAAAATTTATTATTCCCAAAATACTGAGTGTATTTCAGCAACACTGATCACTCACCCTCTTTACAGTGCAAGTCACCAATGAGTACACCATCAAGGTTTACAGTGTATACTGACCACCACAGAATACGAGGTCAATTCAATTTCAATCAGAATGAACACCAGCAATTTATCTATTCACTATGTACACTCACAGGTAGCATTCAGCTACAAGTAACACCTCACGAAAAGCCACAAAGTTAGTAGCCAAGCTATGAAGATAAATTTTGACCAAGTCCAAAAATAAACTAGGTACCAATATATTAGCAAATCTATTGAAACATTAATTTGAATGTTCTATGCCATGGCTAGCAAGAATTTCAATCAAATGAGAGAAAATCCCCCCACATTCAACATAAGCACCAGCCAATCCCTCGCGCAATAGCTACCAGGTCAGGCCAGGTGAACTTGACGATGAAATTGGGCGAATTCCACAAATTACTAAATTGAACTCTAGCCTTTAGGCCATAGATTTTCAGTGAATGTCCCAATCAAATTCACAAAAACTGACCACCGGAAAAATCAATGTAGTTTGACCGATAATACAAAGCCAAACTATTGCTATACATTGTAAGTCGACCACACCAGTGAAAAATGGTCAACAGAAATTGACAGTGCTATAGACTCCCCGAGCAAGTCTCGATACGACAACCGTGCAAAACTATACCAGTGGCACAGCAAGAATAACCACAATTTGTCAGCAGCACGACTGATGAATCCATGTACATCACAAGGTCATGCAGTACATAACCTTGTATCCCAAACTCACCGAACCAAAAGGAAATGACTAATCTGACCGCGTTCAGTCACTAAAACTTCATCCCATGCTCAAAATCTTCTCCAAAAACCCCAACATTACCAACCCAACCAAGCACATACAAAATATAATTATTATGGAACAGGACTATGAACAAAACACAAAAATACACATATGGACACACAAACAGTACCGGTACACATACATAACACAAACATTAACATATAAACCATGCAAATATTGCACCTTCAAAACCTTTATCCCAACTTCTACTCCTAATTTTCCCTACCAAATACTATCTCAGAAAAAGAAAAAAAAATATACTTCAAAATTCACCAAATCACACAAAGACAAATGAGAAGATAAAATTTGGACCTGTACATTTACACCTCTACTTGAGGGAAGGTAATGCTAGTCCAGAGAGAAGATCATATATGGACCTGCACATTTACACCTCTACTTGAGCGAAGGTAATGTTAGTCCGGACAGAAGATCATATTAGGACCTGCACATTTGCACCTCTACTTGAGGGAAAGTAATGTTAGTCCGGACAGAAGATCATATTTGGATCTGCACATTTGCACCTCTACTTGAGGGAAAGTAATGTTAGTCCAGACAGAAGATCATATTAGGACCTGCACATTTGCACCTCTACTTGAGGGAAGGTAATGTTAGTCCAGACAGAAGATCATATTAGGACCTGCACATTTGCACCTCTACTTGAGGAAAAGTAATGTTAGTCCAGACAGAAGATCATATTAGGACCTGCACATTTGCACCTCTACTTGAGGAAAAGTAATGTTAGTCCAGACAGAAGATCATATTAGGACCTGCACATTTACACCTCTACTTGAGGGAAAGTAATGTTAGTCCGGAGAGAGAAGATCAAATTTGGACCTGTACCTCTACACCACTACTCGAGAGAAAGTGATGTTAGTCCGGAGTGAAGACCATTTTTGGACCCGTACATTTACCCCTCTACATCAGGGTAAGTAATGTTAGTCCGGACAGAAGATCATATTAGGACCTGCACATTTACACCTCTACTTGAGGAAAAGTAATGGTAATACAGAGAGAAGATCATATTTGGACCCGTACGTTTACACCTCTACTTCAGGGAAAGTAATGTTAGTCCGGACAGAAGATCATATTAGGACCTGCACATTTACACCTCTACTTGAGGGAAGTAATGTTAGTCCGGAGAGAAGATGATATTTGGACCTGTACATTTACACCACTACTCGAGGGAAGGTGATGTTAGCCCATAGAGAACACTATATTTAGACCTGTACATTTACACCTCTACTCGAGGGAAGATGATGTTAGTCCAGAGAGAACACTATATTTAGACCTGTACATTTACACCTCTACTCGAGGGAAGATGATGTTAGCCCATAGAGAACACTATATGTAGACCTGTACATTTACACCACTATTCGAGGGAAGGTGATGTTAGTCCATAGAGAACACTATATTTGGACCTGTACATTTACACCTCTACTCGAGGGAAGATGATGTTAGTCCAGAGAGAAAATCATATATGGACCTGTACATTTACACCGCAACTTGAGGGAAGGTAATGTTAGTCCAGAGAGAAGATCAAATTTGGACCTGTACATTTATACCTCTACTTGAGGGAAGGTAATGTTAGTCCAGAGAGAAGATCAAATATGGACCTGTACATTTACACCTCTACTTGAGGGAAGGTAATGTTAGTCCAGAGAGAAGATCAAATTTGGACCTGTACATTTACACCTCTACTTGAGGGAAGGTAATGTTAATCCAGAGACAAAATCATATTTGAACTGTACATTTACACCTCTACTTGAGGGAAGGTAATGCTAGTCCAGAGAGAAGATCATATATGGACCTGCACATTTACACCTCTACTTGAGGGAAAGTAATGTTAGTCCGGACAGAAGATCATATTAGGACCTGCACATTTGCACCTCTACTTGAGGAAAAGTAATGTTAGTCCAGA
>JAVTVY010041525.1:0-19341 GCA_036873755.1 Hanleya hanleyi | reverse complement strand
TTGTAGCCGAAAAATAATTTTTCCATCAAACTGAGAAATACAAAATCATTCAGACGTCCAAGGAGGGCCTTGAAGACTGTCGAATTACCCACACCACCCCAAATTTATTAGCCGATATTCTATTCTGTGAAAGCGTGGTATGAAAACGTACTGAGTCACCCGTGCACTCGCAACAATTCGCAACAAAAGTGTAATGTAATGTGTTCATTTTAAGCCGCCCATTTTTTACGACCTATACAGCCAAAATATGCACACACATATGTTTTTCTTATATCTCATTGGCTGAATACCCTCTGTTTTGCCACACCCACCCCACGTGGGTGTATGGGCGAAGAAATTCATCTACCGTGACAACCCCAGAAGCAGAAAACCGCTGGGGTGTCGACACCATGACACCAGGAAACATGTGTGTGTGTGCCGTTGGCCGAAATCATTAGCTTGATAGTTTAGTGCGTTCATTTCATCCATGTAGTATAATGAACACCGGATTTACCGATGGAAATATCTGTGAATTTCGAAAAAATCCGTGACAAGCCCAGAAGCAGAAAACTGCTGGGGTGTCGGGACCAAACCATGAAACCAGGGAACATGTGTGTGCCGCTGACCAAAATCATTAGCTTGACAGTTTAGTGCGTTCATTTCTTGCATGTAGTATAATGAACACCGGATTTACCGATGGAAATATCTGTGAATTTCGAAAATATATATGGAATGAGGTTCGTGGCGATACCCATATTTTTTAGGATACGAATGCATCGTGATGAAGGCTTGATGTATTATACCCACCTAGGAAAAAAACAGCCCAGACATATTCGCGCATAAATTGATAAAACGCCCGGGAGTATGGAATGTTTCCAGGAATACAACAGGAATCGGGACTAAACTTTTTATCAGGTAAGCTAGACTTTAGTACTATACTTGAGTTGAAACCCATGCAGATAACCCATTCAAATTTCAATGCATTGGCAACATAGCGTCGCACGAAATATACTCCCCCCCTGGCAGGATTTTTTTTTATACTCACACAACAACAGACAATTTGAAGATAATTTTCTAGCGGGGTCTTTTCTTGAACATAATTGATGTAATATACTCTTCTTTTTGTGGACGCTAAATATAGGGGAGAAAATGGCAACATTGTGACCAAACCATAACAGTTGACAGCTGTAAAAATAGATACCGTGGTATAAAATGAGAGAGAGGGAGAGAGAGAGAGAGAGAGAGAACATTTCAATCTGCCAATTTTCTTGACGAAGTAGAAATGAACGCGAATCTATATTCTACAAAACACTAGAATATATTACCGTAGGTGAATTTTATTTTTTAGAATCATTTTAGACTGTTTTGTGTTTTCATCGAAAGTGACACTGGCTGAATGTGTCAATGGTATACCGTTGGCGCCGTTCCTCCGGGCCTCACTGCACGCAGAGGCTGGCGTCGAAGCGTCTGTGTGCGTAAGCTCTCACACCACAACACAAATCATGAAATGGGCTAAAAGTCATCAAAAAAAAATTGACGAGGTCGGGCGACTAAAAAGCAACCATATTACTCTAACCTCAGGGAATTGATGTAATATACGCCTCTATCATAAATGTACAACATAAATGTAAATATAGATACCGTGGCTTAAAATGAGAGAGAGAGAGAGAGAGAGAGAGAGAGAGAGAGAGAACATTTCAAACTACCAATTTTCGAGATGAAAATTTTTTCTTGACGAAATAGAAATGAACGCGAATCTATATTCTACAAAAACTAGAATATATTAGCGTAGGTGAATTTTTTTAGACTCATTTTAGACTGTTTTGTGCTTTCATCGAAAGTGAGAACACATCTCGAAAAGTGTGTAGTAGTGTCGATATAAATCTTCAACATAGATGTAAAAATAGATACCGTGGCATAAATTAGAGAGAGCATTTCAGTACACCTCAAAAAAAATGAAACCTGGACGGGTATCCTTCATCTCGAGGGGTCGCAAGTTCGATTCTTGCTTTCATTATGTGAGTGTGTGTTGGACATGTGATTTTAAATTTTATCACCAGACTAGCTTGAATGTTTTATGAACGCTAAATATAGGGGAGAAAATGGCAACATTATCGCTAAACCGTAACAGTTGACAGCTGGAAAAGATGTAAAATAGATACCGTGGCATAAAATTAGATAAAGCAGCTCAATACACCTAAACGGTATAGTTCAACCCCACACCCAGCCCATCAGATGCCCCTTTACGAATGCTTCATATTACCTCAAATGACCCCATCGGACCATATGGGGCTCCCCTAGCTCCAAAATGTCTATTTCCATACCCTTGGCCCACCGCGCATGCGCAGAATGCCGCTATTTCAACTCCGCCCCAAGCCCATTAGATGCCCCTTTACGAATGCTTCATATTGATACCTCATATGACCCCATCGGACCATTAGGGGCTCCCCTAGCTCCCAAAACGTCTATTTCGATACCCTTGGGCCACCGCGCATGTGCAGAATGCCGCTATTTCAACCCCACCCCCAGCCCATTAGATGCCCCCTCCCCTAAGCTTCATTTTGATACCTCACTCGACCCAATCGGACCATTTTATCTAGGGACTACTTTTTCTCCGCGGAGGCGACCGCATCACCGCCAGACATGACCGCATCACCGCGGAGGAATACAAAGGTCACGTGACCTTGTATCCGAGTTCAAGAGACTAAGCCGCTGCCACATTGGTCAAGTTTTTCACCAAATTCAAGATGGCGGCCAAACTCTGGCAGAGGTCACTTTCCAATCTCCAGCGCCAACGCCTCAAGTTTAAGTGCAAAGAGGTCAATAAGACCTTTTTTCACCTAACAATACTACTTACTCTACCCTTCAAAGCCTATGTTTTTCCAGCAAAGCTTCACAAACTCGCTGTTTCACAATCTGCATGACTAACATAGGCTAGTTGGAGACCGCATAAACGAACGCCCATGACCCGCGTCTTCGGCCCGAAATTTCGAAAATATCTAGGAATGATTGTTCGGTGTGTAGATTATTCCAAAAATATAATGCCTGTCTTTAGCTGAGATTGAAAACAAATCGACCTCACAGATGTTGTCCAAAACTGTTTTTTATGTGATGGTAGAGGACAGAAAACCAGTTGTGCTTAATCTGCCCTACGCTCATATAACAACAGTTTGTGTCCCTATTCTTGTTCCCTCTTTGACTCAAACATTGGCCGCTAGAGGCGCTTTATCTGTGTTATCCAATCATTGTGCTGTAATGCTTGGGTCGCTCTGGCTTGCTCATAATAACGCCGATTGGTTGATACCTGGATATGTGATAGTGCAATCTAATTAAAATTAAATCCTAGCTGCTCCCCAATTTGGATATGTCGCTTGTGGGATCTAACCGATTTGCAGTAACGCGAGTGTTACGTTGAAGTGAATGTAATGGTAGGTGGTTCTTGGTTGGCTCAGTCGAGCAGACGCCATACTGGAAGGGTATCTTCTGATGCTGCCCAGCTCCCGCCAGGTTGGCACCATAATGCGTGGTAGAATTATGGCCTGGCCCTTGGCATAAACCTTGGGTTAAAGCGGAGACGCTGACCCTATCCTCCCTCCCCGACTGCAACTAAAGTAGTTAAAATGCGGCCGTGATGTCATAAGACTAGTAAATATTCATGGCCTGGGGGCTCGAAACTCCAAATTCAATTGAAATCTGTAACATCCTATACATAGCGACATATACGATTGGAGAGCATTGAATGGATATTAATTTATTGAGATTGATGATACTGTAGACACAAATTACAAACTGGTAAATCCACTAGATTTGGATCGACTAAACGTTCTTTGTACTGCTACATGTAGTCTGTCGCCACTGAATCCGCCAGCCTGACGCCATTGTGCATCCCCATACCGAGTGTATACTCCGTGCCAGCCCTGAAGCAGATGTGGGCATAACAGCTGTCACTCGACCAGTCCGTTTAAACTAACAGCCAATAAATGGGCGGCATTGCAGCGTGCTTCGCTGTGTTCACAGACAAACCGAGTTTATAACGGGAATAAGCTGTAGAACGATCTCCTTAATGTCATCGAGGAAATTACACGTGGGCGTCTCTCCAGCCAAAACAATCACGGATACATATAACTGAGTTCAAAGGTGATGAAATAAATGGCACACTGTCTGGCTTCTAATTTGCTCATAATGGATATATATGGAGCGATCATGAAGTCGTGAATGTGATTCAGCACTCCTAAAAATTAAGACTGGTCTTCTAGCTATGCCACACCCATATTCTGCCATGGTTCGGCTTTGTCAGACGAACCATGGCTGGAGATGCTGCCACCATGTTAAACCGACCGTTTGTTGAAGAATACCGCCCTTTCTCACAGGGGCTCGTTGCCGTTGTTAATGGATTAATTAGGTTGATTACAGGGAAAGGGGGAGAGGGGGGTGGTCGAGGTAGGGATTAAATGGCGCATTTATTCCATACCTCGACCCCCCCCCCCCTTCCCCTGTAATCAACCTAATTAACCAATTAACAAAGGTAACGAGTCCCTGTGAGAAAGGGTGGTATTCGACAGAACAAATTTGTAATAACACTTTTGACACATGGGATTAATAACATTATACCAACATTCAATCTGAATAGGACTGGGAAGTGTAGACTGCTATCCCTTTCATTCCAGTCGCTGATAGTCTAGAAGAGAGGATCGGGTTTTGGTGAAATTGTTCACCCCATCGGCAAGATAATGTCCATCTTTACCATGACTTTCTATGGTTATGGGGAATATCACCCAGGGTAGATGTAGAGTTTCAAAGTGGTGCAGGTTTTTTCTATAGCGGACGATATGTCCCACTACAGACATTCATTTTACTTTGCCGAAAATGGGGGTAGGTGAATTTTAATCGCCGTAGCTTTTTTGTTATTGGTCTAATTTGCCTAAACTGTATAATATATTAATCTTTAATAATAGCAGAGTTATATATTTTCAAGCTTTGTTCTTGTATCCCGACTGTATGACGTCATTTGGGGAGCATATCCCAATGTCAACTGAAAACAAATTTCCCGTTTAAAAAAAGGGGGGTAGGTGTATTTGTATTGCTACGTGTATATTTCCCTTATTCATGATCCAATCTATGTAAACATGATACAATATTGGTCCGTGTTACCTCGAGAAGTTTTGTAATAGCTAAGGTCGTGGTTGTATTCCAACCATATGGCGTAATTAGGGGTGGTATTCAAATGAAATTTTAACAGAAAAATATATTGCCTCTTGAAAATAGGGTTATCTGTGATTGAACTGTCATATATTTCTTAATAATAGTCCTATCTGTCTAAAATCCATTTTATTTTATTCATCTATTATGCCATTACCGTATACAGCCACGATTCGTTTTCGTATCTTAACCTAGTATGACATACTTGGGGACCGTATCCAAATGTCAACTTGGAATAAAATACTCCTTTCCAAAATGGGGGTATGTGTAAGTGTGTTGCTATATCCTTCTTATTACTGATCCAAATATGTCTGAACATCGAAGTTTATTTCTCAACATTTATTAGTAGTGTTGTAGTTAGTACATTTTGTTATGTTTTCCAACCGTATGATGTAATTGGAAACTGTATTCAAATTTCAGCTGAACAAATCTACTCTGTCTTGAAAGGGGGTTATGTGTAAATGACCCGCTACATATTTCTTATTAATGATTTGGGCTGTCTAAACTGCATCATTTATTATTCAGCAGTTGAAAGGGAAGTTATATTTTAGTGGGATAGATGGAAGTTTTCCAACTCTATAACGTCGTCTGGGGACCATATTCAAATATCAAGTCAAAAACGTACTCGTGGCTGCTAAGGGGGGGGGATATGCTTGATTATATAGCAATTTTCTTGCAATACTGATCCAATCTACCTGGACTGTGTCGTGTGTTAGTGAATATTGTTTTCATATTTTTATCATATGTATCCGAGATTCGTTTTAAAATAAAAACTCAGCAAACTATACTGTGTCAAAAAGGATCGGTGAGCAGGACGTAGGTAACGGTTTCAGCATATCTGCTTAATGAATAGTCCGTCTGTATCTGTTTTATTATATATCTCTTAAGAACAACTGCTGCAGTTATATTGACAGTAATTTTAGTTCAGCTGTTCATAGGAGTGCAACAATAACACTAGGTAACTTTAATATCATTGCATATTTACTTGCCGTAATCAGTATCATTGCTAAATTCAAACTGGCGGCCTTGGCCATCGTCAGAAATGTTACTCACTGTACACCTCCGGCTTCATCAAATTTACTGTAACAGTTTCATGTTGTCTTTCAGCTTGTTTAAGCTTTTAGATAAATGCCTCGAATAATGAAACGATTCCTTCGTTGAATGACATTTCGTCCCTGTCATATTCAATTTATCTCTAATTATTGGTGCAGGGTTTTATATTCCAAAACGATTAAAAGCTGCATTCAGTCTTGATTGTGACAAGTAGATTCATCATTATGCTTAACAATCTGCAAAATGCAAGTCATTTCACCTCAACATGGTTGTTAAGTTAATTAATAACGATGCTGAACTGATGATGATGGACTCCATTCTCCAAGTGTCAATACTAACCTTCTGTCTTCAACTACTGCGTACCATACGCTAACTGCGCATGGCCGTAACCGATCAGGCCTTGGACGTGTAATCCCGAACCTATTGCACGAAGTGTAGTAGAAATATGTTCAAAAGAACCCAGGACAAAATGTTTCCGGTATGATGTGTTGTAGAGATTTTCATGTCCGCGTTTTTGAATAAGTACATATATTCAATGCGCAGTTGTTTTGCGGCTATTACTGCTGTTTAAGGGGATTTCCAACTACGATAATTGGTTAACTTCAGAAGATAAGCCACTTTGAAATAAAGCTACTGATCTGCACGAGTGATCTATATCGTATCCCTTTGTTCTTCTGTGTGTAGCACATTTCTTGTTCAATGATCTGTCTGGGAAGGAAATTCAGGTCACCAAGCGATGATTGTCTTCAACAGCCATGTCCGCTCAATAATACCTGCTGTTCTTCTGGCGTAGTACACTTGAATTGTAAAACTGGGCTGAATATTCCTGGACACCATGCAAACTTCCGTAACACAATAATACCTTTTTATTTGTGTTCATTTGTAAATACGGTTAATATATCAGAACAAATTTCACTTATACTCATACTGACCAATTCTGAATATTGGTTAATGTTTAGGCACACTGAATCAATAATCATAAAATGTAATTATATCCATATAGTCCTTGCGGGAGGGAGTATTTTATTTCTATCGGTAATTTGAATATGGTCCCTATCTGTTGTCATCGGTTCAAATATAAAACAAATGCTGACATGACGAAATTAAGTTTAGACAGACTAGACTATATTTAAGGTTGATATAAAGCTTTAATTATATACACACCCGCCTTTCAGAGGGTTTATTTTGTGTTCAATCAACACGTGAATATTACCTTCAAGTGACATCATACAACTGGGATACAAAAATCACCCTTGATAATAATAAACACTACGCAAAATTTTGAACTGTACATGATAAAATTTAGAAAGTTTGGATGATTTTATAAGTAAATTATGACTATTGCAGTACACGAACCCCTTCTCTGGAAAGGAATAGTTTTTCAAGTTGATATTTGGATACGACCCCTGAATGATATCATACACTTGAAATACAAAACCAAATCCTGATTGTATATAACTCTGGCATATATATTGAATATAATATATAAATAGACACCTCGGGTTATTAATAAGAAAGATATGTCAATTTAATCACACATACCACCCTTTTTCAACAGGGTGATATTTTTTGTTCAAATAACATTTGAGATTTACCCCCAAATTGTACCATAGGGGTGAAATGCAAACAATACCTTAGGTATTATAAAACTGCACTACGTAGCGCTGAACAATAAATCATGATATTTAGATAGATGGGAGCAGTGTTAACAGATATATAGCAATACAAATACACATACCCCCTTTTTGGGAATGGAGTGAGTGAATAGAATTTAACGTCGCTTTCAACAATATTTCAGTTATATCGCGACGATTTTTGGGAATGGAGTATTTTTTCAGTTGATATTTGGATATGGTCCCCAAGTGACGCCGCACAATTGGATTACATAAACAAATCATGATATTATATAACTCTGACATTATTGATGAGTAATATGTACTGTAGGTCAGACAGACTGGGATATAAATAAGAGTGATTGGGTTGTTTAGAATCACCTACCCCCTTTTTCAGTGAAACAAAACGAATAAATATAGGGTGTCCTTTCGGCAGCAATAAAAAATATCTGCACCACTTTGGAACTCTACATGCACCCCTGTTTGATATCCCCACATGGTCATAGAAAGTCATGGTATAGATGAAAATTATCTTGCCGGTAGGGTGAACAAATTTCTTAAATAAGGCCCCTTTCAGCTTGGCTCACAAGACTGTGAGGTAAACAATACGGCTATTATGAAAAACCCTTGTACTGATAGTTTGACCGTGTTTAGATAAAGATTAATTAATTATTATTAATAAAAATATTCAAATGACATTTATAAAATCGACTTCCATTTGTCCTCGGTATTTGGATGTTCAAAGCGCCGCTAGTGACCGAGAGGCGAATATCTGGCGATTTGAATCAGCAGTAGAAGAGGCGACACAAGCTGTACATGAGCGTGCATCTGCACAGAAAATGATGTTTCATTACGTCTTCTGGTGTTTCCACAATCACGTCAAATTGTCTTCAATATTCAGATACTGAATTTCAATAAAGTAAAAACTTAAATTAAATTAAATTTCAATTAAAGTATATTCAATATTCAGAGAATCAATAATTAAATATGAAGATTATAATGTCCTGATCTCCGAGACAAAAAAAAAATTATATTCATATATAAATATACTAATAATTTCAATGACGTATGCAACATACTCATTGCATTCGGGAACTCTTCCGGACCTTTCATCAGGGGAAATATTTGGGGGTTTTCTTGCTACATGAGTAGTGTGACTAACATCACACGACGTACGAAGTAGACTTGGGGGTCCAAGCGTAATGTTGTAGGTCACCTAAGTAGGTCATATTTTCATCAAAAGTAGGTCAGCTCAAAACCTGCTGGTAACAGTCCCCTAATGCACGTTCACACCAAAAATCAAGGTTCTAATGTCAACGGTTCTCCTTATTTTGCCGACGAAAGGATTCGGATGGACTGACAGACTGACTCACTCACTCATTACCGGACAATTTGCAAATGAGAGTCTACTTCGTAAGAATAATTCCGAAATGTGATATGTGACGTCAACACACCAAGAAGCCAATATGGAGTCCATCAACCTCTCCACAGCGCATGCTCTATTTCACAGGCTCACTCGACTATGACCCTACTCCCAACAGCAGAAGATGACTTTTACGTCGTACATGTAGCTATGATGTATAGGGAAAAACTTACTACCCACACGATTCAGTTTGAATCCGACCGAACAACTCCCTCAGTTTTGCACATGAGCGAACTACTTTTCATATGCTCTGCCAATACATGTGGCTAACGTCACAGGACCTACGAAGTAGGGTAGGCATTAGGACTCCGACGGGCACTGGACTCCCAGTTGAAATCCTGCCTATATTAAGATGTGCGCGGCCCAAGTCAGAATCACCAGTGATCTTCCTCGAAAATCACCAGAAATTTCATCAAAAGTAGGTCAGCTCAGAACTTGCTGGTAACAATACCCTAATGCACCTTCATGCCAAAAATCAAGGTTCTAATTCCTACGAAGTAAGCTACCATCTACAAATTGTCCGGTAGTCAATGAGTGAGTGAGTGAGTGAGTGGATTCATCCGAATCCTTTCGTCGGCAAAATAAGGAGAACCTTTGACATTAAAACCTTGATGAAGGTGCATTAGTGGACTGTTGCCAGCAAGTTCTAAGCTGACCTACTTTTGATGAAAATTTCTGGTGATTTTTGATGAAAATCACTGATGATTCTGACTTGGGCTGTGCCCATTTTAATATAGGCAGGATTTCAACTTGGGGCGGGGGGATTTCCAAAAGTTCAGTGGGCGTCGAAGTCCTAATGACTACCCTACTTCGTAGGTCCTGTGACGTTAGTCACACAGCCATGTGTCAACGGTTCTCCTTATTTTGCCGACGAAAGGATTCGGATGGACCCACTCACTCACTCATTACCGGACAATTTGCAAATGGTAGCCTACTTCGCAGGAATATGAAAAATAATCTCTAGATGATTCTTTTTGCGCTATGTCAACATAGCCATTATAGGTCAACGGACCAGACGATTGCAATTATGCAGAATTGAAAGGTAATCGAAATGTTCGACAAACACCGATTTACTCTATATAATGTCAGTTCCGGCGGTGTGCTGCTGACTGGTGATTGGGGTATCATACCCCAGTGAGGTGGCTGGGAGTCTATGTTCCGCGATGGTTATATTCCGCTTATCACCTAGGAGTTGCGAATGTGTTCGTTGCTGCAGGTGGGGTTTCCAATACCAGCAATCACACATCCCTGTCACATTTCAGGATCTTGGAATATCATTCTTGACGACAAGCACATTTATTTATGAATGGATGGTTTATAGAAACGCAATGTACCAAGGTATATCTCCCAGTTCTGGTCAATTCAAAATTTCAAACAGAAATCCGGTATTTTAATGGGCTCTTGGAGACACTGGGAAGAAGGTCGATACTTCATGTAGGCACGATTGTCTGGGTCCTTGTGTCGTTGAAAAGGCACTTGTCTAGACACATTGCTGTCCCCAGACTGGGCTATTGTATGCATTGTCTCGTGATTCTTACATAAAGTATGAAACGGGAAGAAGATTTCACATCAGTTCCAGATCTGTCATCAAAGTTTTCACACCTTGTTGGTCTTTGGTCGAAGTCGCTGTTGTTCCTTTGTCGTGTTCCGTGGATGTAGTTTCTCCGTCAGGCCTACCCGGTGTCGAAACTTCAGTTGGAATGGGGACGGTTTTCGCAATTCGTACGGGCCTATCCATGAACCCCCTTGACCGGTTCGTCATAGTTGGATCAATTCCTTTATCACTGGACATATTTCCGATGTCGCATTTCTTCATCAGACACCAATCTGAAAAGAAAGCCAGAAAGAAAGCTATTGATGGAAAAACATATTTTCAATATTTATCCTCATGGAACTGGAAGACATACCCAGAACCCTCAAGAGACCACGATTTCAAAATTCATACTGCACTGCGATAGATATATAGAGTGATCAAACTTACCACTTTTAAGGGGTCATTTTAATATCACTTGTCTTTATTGCACCATAAAAGCGTCCTGTCTGTGTCTTGTGTGCTGTCCTCAGTGTTTTATAGGGTGGATGGAGGGTGTCTGGTTCCATGCTGCTTCAAAGATTTCTTCTTTGAAGTAGCAGGAACGCAACTTGGCTGGGTGGTGCTTAGTTGGTTCGTCACGATATGACTGGAATAATGTGACTGGATATGACTGGAACGATATGAATGGAATAAAGCAACGTTAAATCCTATTCACTCACTCACCCTTTAACCATCACCTTTAAAAATGATAGCCATCACCTCTGAAGAGTGATGAGCAATGATTGTAAATTTAGGTCATCACCATTTAACGGTGATGAGGCAAAGTCATCACCCTTTAAAGGTGATGGCTGTCACCATTTAAAGGTGATGGCTCTAACTCATCACCTTTTAGAGGTGATGGCTGGGTCTGATCACCATTAATGGGTGATGGGCCATCACCTTTTTTCTGGCTTTGTACGGTGTCGGTCACTGTAAAGGTAACAATTGACAGGAGTTCAACATTCATGAATTATAACCTGCGTGGACGGAAAGAGGTGTGTGTGATCAGGAAGACAATGGAATACACGGATGCTGCAGCGAGGAGTATTAAATAACACCAGGGCTGTTTAAAGGCCTGATACGCAAATGATCCATAAGGGATTCACAAAGAAAATTGTTGTAAGAGTAGGCATATTGCATGACATTAATATTAACAGAATTTACCTATTGAAGTAGGAGTCAGAAACCTATTCGCACCCTAATGGTGGATCTCGGAACTAACGGTATCAACATGTATATATTGTCTCATAGTATATGTGTACCAAGATTGGTTGTTGTAAATCACTTGCAAGGGTGTTTACCACCCCAGTTACTTACTCAGATACCAGTTACCTATTCGCTCCCTATAGTGGTGGGTCGTGGAACTAACGCTACCAACATATTAGTATTGTCTCGTAGTGTATGTGTGGCTCTAAACCACATGCAAGGGTGTCTATTCAGATGGCAGTTACCTATTCGCCCCCTAGCGGTGGATCGTGGGGAAAACAGTACCATCATTTAGGTATTGTCTCATAGAATATGTATACCAAGTTTGATGGCTCTAAAACACATGGAAGAGTGTCAACGGACACTATTTGTTACAGACAGACAGACACACGGATATTTCAGGCAGGCTCTCTTAATAGTATAGATTAAGCCTGATGCAAGATCAGGTTTTCATTGTAAAGTGTTCATGTATCCGTGCGAACAACTGACTACTATTTTCTACAAATTCTCCAGTTGTTCAGTTTCTTATATCGCGTGTACGAGTAACCAGTTTTAGTTGCTCTCAGCACTCGGCCTTATCCGTTTATACTTCGGTAGCGAATCATATCGCTGCCTTTCACAACCGGGAACTACTTTTCATATGGCGTGTTACAATAAAAATCAGGGGCAATCTGAAAAAATAAATCATGGTAGGCCTATTTGGTCTGTTTCTTGAGCTTGCGCCGCTCCTCTCTTATAGGTCCACTAAGACATTCCCTTACTTGCTATTTAGTAAATTGGCTGAGCACATCTTGAGAAAACTATATTCCTTAATATTCTTCGCCACAAACGATCCAACTCACCAGGTAGCCTGGGCTTTCCGCTCAAACATATTAAAAAAAATTCAATATACATTTCCCACCATTTTTTCGCGATAAGACCGCCAGAGATACGGTCATCCCGCCCCAATCCAATACTGCAAATTTCGGAGGTGGCCAATCAAAGTGGCCCATATTTTTTCCGATTGGTATCTGAAAAGGTGGTTTTGATATATTTGAGAATTCTATCTTACTTGGGCTTTTTAGGGCCTGTCCAGGCCTGGGGGGCGAAATGACCCCCCCTCCTAATTATTTTTCTTATCCCTTGAGCTATGGGGCTGAAACTTACCACACTATACCCTTGGGTCAAGCTCTACCAGAAAATGTAAAAAAAAAAATCCAAGATGGCCACTTTGATGACGTCCCAGTGACTTAATTTTCAAAAACGGCATTTTTCGGTCAGATTTTTTTAATTTTTCATTTATGCAATTTCACCGCAAAAACTGCATGATAAATTAGTAAATATTAATGTGATGTGAAATAAAATAGTTTTTGCCAACTTTTCATCACGGAAAAGCAGAAATTTTGAAGAAAAATGACGAAAACATCACTTTTCTGGTACCTCACGTGGACACCATCTTGAATTTCCCCATGATCCTGTACTTCGGGGGTTATGCAAATAGGCTCAAAATAACCCAAATAGGATAAACTATAAAGTCACGGAGTGTCAGCTCTCAATTTTTTGTCGTTCCAGAAATAGCACAGAAGTTTGGTAGGAGGGGGAGTAGATATAATAGGCGGTTGCTGGCTCGGGCGCAAAACAATCCGTTGAAATAGCTGTACACGTCATCCGTTTATTTATACCTGATGACATCATCCACCTAATTCTACCATATATCTATACGTATTCGGTTATTTATATCCGAACACACCATGCGACGTTCTCCCCCGCGTTATATAAACGCCCTTGCCTACCATCATCCACCTAATTTTACAACATATTTATATCGCCCGAACCTATAAATAAGCGTCCTCGTCTATCATCGTCCGCTGAGCTCTCCCATCTCTCCCAATCTGTTGAAATAGCTATGCTCAGCATCCAGGTTATTTATACCTCATGTGTACAAAACAGAACCATGCCTGCAATGATATGACACTTTACCAACAATGAGTTATTAACATACAAGTTAGCCTGCATATACATGTACAAAACAACGTATGTTTAATGTAAAACTTCTTTGAAATTTACATGTAAATTGTCTCGAGTTATTTATTGTAAAAACTACTCCAAATGTTTACAGTTAAATGATTAAACTATAAACTTAACAATAGTATTCTGTATCAGGACACCCTTATTTGATCCTTATTATTATAGCGTTATTCGCTACAATTCAGGAGTCCATTACATAACACGAATAGACTCTAATTGTATACATATTTAAATAACACAATTATCAGTACAATGTTACAATGTCCTGAACATATCAACGAACCTGATAACACCCAAGAGATCGCATGGCCAACAATTACATGTGATACCTGTCCCATTCCACCATGTTGTTTATAATTACCTGTTAAAGTAGGAATACACTATCTAATATGGTGTGTGCTAATATTTCTATACAATTGAACTACAATGCATGATAAAATGTAACACACTAAAATATAAGAATTATTTACAGATTAGGTCACTTTTGATTCTGCTCATATGACCCAGGTCGGACGCACAAACAACCTGCCAGAATCCTATACATGTATAACATACATGTAAGTAGTCTCCTCAAAACTAAGATTATTTAGATAAACCTCTAGTTGGGAGCTGAACAGATTCCCACATTAATATTATGAACCATGACATGCCTTTACTATTGTAGGATATACATTTAGCAAGAAATTTAAATAAAATGGAAATCACGGGCAAGTTCAAATGCATTAGAATGTAAAAGCTATGAAATAAAAAAAGCCTAACCTGTGGCTATTCTACCATGAACCTGCTCTATTGAAAGATACTTTTTCTGCATAAGCATAAGGCTTATCACCATTTCACAGTGCATATATATGGAACATATTATTGTAGAAGTTAGAACATCTAAAATCATATTAATATATGCCTTGGCAATGACCAATAAATGATGTAAAATGTCTATAGAATTATTGATAAATGCTCAAATGTAACATTTAACATTAGGGACAATGATCCAAACCTTTTACATTATCCATGCTATTTAAGAAAAGACAATTTACTTACTGACATCTCCACAGAAAGACAAGCTTGCTCGTAGCACAATCCAAATAGCCTTGTTCAAATGTTCTTACAGACCAATACTGATTTCCAATATTAACACATATATTGCTTGGTATAAATAGGAGTCCAGGCATAATTTACACCGCTGATCAACACAACTCCTAGTTAAATGGTATTCCCATATACGCGTCTCTCTCTATGGGAAAGTTTACTGCAAGACTGTGTGCATATCAATCAATTCTTTATCGCACGACTTTGGTTTACTACAAAGTATGGCAAGCTATAAGCAGAGGCCAAGGTTAAGTACAGGGGGAAATTCTCGAGTTACCATGGCATTGCCATTCCCTTCACCTGACCATGTGCTAGATATCAGTGCTGACTGGGAGTGCGAAGATAATAACCAGGCTAACCAGAGCTGACATTTCTCCACACATGTAAACGTTATCCCATTCACTAGATAACCTCATGCTAACCTGTTATATAGGAAACTCTCAATTAAACATGAACAAGTATAGAATAATTCTCAGTATGGAAAATCCTTAGCCACATATACAGTACCCACAACAGAAAATGAATTATCCTAACATACATGGACATGCGAGAATATTAAAGAAAATAAACTGATCTACTCTATAATTGTAAAAATAATTAGGGCCGGCCACATCTTAGTTCACAAATTAGTCATTCCACAAATAGATGTTTTCCACATATTTTTGCTCGTTGTCTGGATAACCTTCGCCTCGAGTCTAGAACACGTTAAGTACGATCTGACGCCTAAAAAGTTAACTAAATCATGGTCTATGAGAAACAACTCCGCATTAACCGTTTTCAGAACAACACTGTGGTCTAATTATCAATTTTGTTTTCATTTGAGCAGTTTAAAATGTACCTGACGGGGGGTTAAAATTTTATTAAACAGTGTGAAAGGTAACCCTGACGTCATCCTACACATAGTCAGTCATAGGTTCATAGGTCAAACTTTTTTTTTTTTTTTTTTAGGAGGAGGAGGAGGAGGAGGAGGAGGAGGAGGAGGAATTGTATGAAATAGAGGAAAACCAATACGATGATTATAAAATAATCGTTCTATTCATAATAGCACCGCTTTACAAAAAATGAGGGAATCAGCTTATATGAAATACATCGTCTTCATTGTGGCTATCACTTTAACATCTAATGTTTCTCTACTAATATTTCCTGCTTTAAGTATGCTCTACTCGGGTCCTGATAAAATTTAATCCACATATTTGCATCGATAAGATTGCCTTCTATCTGGCGGGTCTATACAACGGGAGACTACTACTATAGTCTGTCTATTTTAATTAGTCGTCTACTTTGGAGCTTGGCAATAATCAGCAGTTAACTCTGCATAACTTTTCTTTTTTGCAGAAATCTACAAAACGACTGCCATTTCCCCCCTGATATCGATAATATATCGCGTTTGAAATAACTTTTTAATTCTCTCCATATAAAACTCCAATACAGTTGTTTCATGTACCGGGACTCAATTACATAGGGAGACGTCATAATGTATTCGTGCTGTCTAGCACAAAGGTCAACAATGCCTTGTATGGTCATAGAGGTGTGTGCGGTTTATCATTCGGCAATTTCACTGGGCATGGAATATGTGCGACACTCTCACGGACCGCCTGTTTTTACTATATTCGGCATTAATGACCTTTGTGCCAATGAGTATGAATACATTATGACGTCTCCCTATGTAATTGAGGCCCGGTGCATAAACAACTGTACTGGAGTTTTATATGGAGTGAATGATAAAGTTATTTCAAGCTTGATATATTATCGATATCACGGAGGAATGGTTGTCATTTTGTAGAGTTCAGTTTGTTCTACACGCTGCAAAAAAGAAAATTGTTGCAGGGTTAACTACTGATTTTTGGCAAGCTCCAAAGTAGACGACTAATTAAAATAGACAGACTATAGTATCAGGACTATGTCGGGGTTCTTTCTTATTTGCGAGTGTCAACAATTTTCCTGCCCTTGCATTTCATCGATCAGATATTTCTGAATTCTCCCGAGTTGGCCCGATTCACCCAAGATCCTATATACTGTCATATACACTAATAATTTCAACCAGTATATCCCCTTATTTTCCCCGATGAAATATCGCAGTATTTAGTCTCATACCACCTATTCACAGAAGATCATATCATCCAAGCCATAATAATTTCAACCAGTATTTATACATGTATACCAGTATATCACTAAAATCAATAAGGTTATTGCACTACATGTATACATAGATGGCGTTAAAATCACAGCGAAACAGCTCACCAATTAGCAATATACGAGTTGTCAGAGCATTTCCATCATAGCTCTCTAGATTTGTATCTAATACCGCGTATGCCGGTGCTAGGGGACGTGTGGTCATATCATCCAAGTTGCCACATGAACAGGTACAAGAAAAGCGTGCCTGAGATACAACACATATCACGAATCGTTAAGATTCTTGGTATGTGCTTCAGAATATAGGTTAACCGGGAGGCTATACTGTGAAGTCATGTGACTCAGTCAGCATGTCGGCGCCTCTTCCCACTTCTCTTATATGTGTTGTAATTCTCCAAAATTGTTTTAATCGCATATCCCAGTATATTTATCTTTCTTGTCTATTTCCTTGAGATTCATTTAATCCTCTCTATCATTGTCATTTAGACACCAATGCAGGGTGCAGGTGCAGGGTGCAGGTGGAGGTCCTGCACCTCCACCTGCACCCTGCACCTGCACCCTGTACCTGCGCCACGCAGCCTTATGTATTGAATGAGTGTTACGATATCTCCTATATAAGTTCGAAAATTAGACATGTTTGACGTATAACATTTATATAAACCATATTATATGAATCTTTCGGTGATGGGAAAAATGAAAGTCAGGGTATGTGGTTTTATTGGTGTCTAAATGACAATGATAGAGAGGATTAAATGAATCTCAAGGAAATAGACAAGAAAGATAAATATACTGGGATATGCGATTAAAACAATTTTGGAGAATTACAACACATATAAGAGAAGTGGGAAGAGGCGCCGACATGCTGACTGAGTCACATGACTTCACAGTATAGCCTCCCGGTTAACCTATATTCTGAAGCACATACCAAGAATCTTAACGATTCGTGATATTGGACTGTATCTCGGAAAGCACCCTTTTCTTGTACTTTGTTCATGTGGCTAACGAATATGACCACACGGCCTCCTAGCACCAGCATACACTGACATTAGATACAAATCTAGAGAGCTATGATGGAAATGCTCTGACAACTCGTATATTGCTAATTGGTGAGCTGTTTCGCTGTGATTTTAACGCCATCTATGTATACATGTAGTGCATTAACCTTATTGATTTTAGTGATATACTGGTATACATGTATAAATACTGGTTGAAATTATTATGGCTTGGATGATATGATCTTCTGTGAATAGGTGGCATGAGACTAAATACTGGGATATTTCATCGGGGAAAATAAGGGGATATACTGGTTGAAATTATTAGTGTATATGACAGTCTATAGGATCTTGGGTGAATTGGGCCAACTTGGGAGAATTCAGAAATATCTGATTAAGGAAATGCAGGGGCAGGAAAATTGTTGACACTCGCAAATAAGAAAGAACCCAGACATAGGGGTCCTGATGAGTAGTAGTCTCCCGTTGTATAGACCCGCCAGATAGAAGGCAATCTTATCGATGCAAATATGTGGATTAAATTTTATCAGGACCCGAGTAGAGCATACTTAAAGCAGGAAATATTAGAAGATAAACATTAGATGTTAAAGTGATAGCCGCAATAAAGGCGATGTATTTCATATAAGCTGATTCCCTCATTTTTTGTAAAGCGGTGCTATTATGAATAGAACGATTATTTTATAATCATCGTATTGGTTTGCCTCCTGCTCCTCCTCCTCCTCCTCCTCCTCCCTCAAAAAGTTTGACCTATGACCCTATGACTGACTATGTGTAGGATGACGTCAGGGTTACCTTTCACACTGTTTAATAAAATATTAACCCCCCATCAGGTACATTTTAAACTGCTCAAATGAAAACAAAATTGTTAGTTAGACCACATAGTGTTGTTCTGAAAACGGTTAATGCGGAGTTGTTTCCCATAGACCATGATTTAGTTAACTTTTTAGGCGTCAGATCGTACTTAATGTGTTCTAGACTCGAGGTGAAGGTTATCCAGACAACGAGCAAAAATATGTGGGAAACATCTATTTGTGGAATGACTAATTTGTGAACTAAGAT